>ONZH01018077.1:0-22806 GCA_900303285.1 Rhinella marina
CCATAACTTGGAGTTGGTTTTTGAGTGACTATGGGATATTTTATTTTCCACATTTTGCAATCTGGATTAGAGATAGTTTTGTTAGTAAACAGGCTGAGGAAAAACTCTTCTGAGGTCGGATTCAGGTGTAAAGGGACTGAACCAAGATGTGGACGGGCTCCAGAACAGACATAACAATTTGATTTATTATTTTGCATGACAGAATATTTCATCCATTCTAACCAGAAATTAATTTCATTATATCCCGTCTCTACTGCATGGGTATCCTCTAATGTGGTATTTGAGATGGCTATCATCTCTCTATTTTTTTGCATATGAACTTTAATTTTCATAAAGTTCTCGATTCTTTCCACAGTTTTCTGAACCCTATTGATTTCTTGTTGTGTAGTCTTCCAACGTGGTGAGTCTTCCATATCACTACTTTTGAACTGTGTTCTGTAATACCCTCCAGCTCCCCTGTAGGTGGCCAAGACATAAGTTCCAGCATCCCCTGGACTGGGGTTTTCTATAGTTAAGACTAATTGGGTCCCACTTCCACTACTGCATGGTGGCTTATACAAAGTCATCCTAGTAAGTAAGGACCTGCCATTCCCATCCTTCTTGTTCTGAGCACTCCGTGGTTTTTACCCCCAATCTGTATCCCCAGTGTTCCATCCTACTGCTCCATAATAATCACAGTTTGAACCATAATAATCATCAGTAACACATATGTATTGTGTCCCCTTTTGGCACAAGTAATCAAGAGACCGGAGGTCATTCAAGCTTTGTCCATATGGATTGTAATCCACTTGGCATTTGGCAACCTCACAAAACTCAAACTTAAAGGTCGCCACTTGAGTACTTGATGAATTGTACCAGAATGTGACTGTCCCCCTAGTAGCTATTCCCCCATCCCGGGTGATCACTACCTCTTGTGCCCCACATACACAAACAAAGCAGATTTTGTAAAGGATAAAGGTATTCTTCATGATAACGGACTGGGAGGGTCCACTTTCTTGCAGTGCGAGGCGTGTATCCAGGTAGGTTTCCCTTCAAGCTTCACTGAAGTCGGGGATACTAGAAGAACTTGGTATGGTCCTTCAAATCTGGGTTCTAGAGAATCTCTGACATGTTTTTTCACCAGCACAAAGTCACCTGGTTGTAACTTGTGCGTCTCTTGGTCAGAGTCTGGATCTGGAATAGATGAGAACACTGCAGCATGGGTTATTTTCTATTCATTACATAAACTTACAACATATTTCACAAGATTATCATTCCCTGCACTTAATTGTTGTGGGTGGTACCTCCCCAGCCTGGGTGGGCCTAAGAACAACACTTCATAGGGAGTGAGGCCAGTGGGTTGTCTAGGTGTGTTTCTAATAGAATAAAGTGCAATGGGCAAAATGTCGGGCCAGGGGAGAGAAGTTTCTTTACTAGCTTTCAGAATCTTATTCTTCAGAGTAGCGTTCATTCTTTCCACCTTTCCACTTGATTGTGGATGATAAGGATTGTGTAGGCCCAGGTCAGCTCCCACTAGCTTCCAAAGTTCTCTGGTCACGTCCGCAATGAAGGCCGGTCCTTGGTCACTTTCAATAACTTCTGGTATTCCGAATCTACAAACTACTTCAGTCAATAGTTTCTTTACAGTAGTTCTGGCAGTCATATTGCTGACTGGATAAGCTTCAGGCCATCCTGAAAACATGTCCACCACCACTAGAACATATTTGTATTTCCCGCTCTTGGGTAATTCCATGTGGTCGATTTGGATCCTCTGGAATGGACATAACGGCTTGGCTAAATGTTTCTTCGGTGTTGGGTTACAGGTGTTGCATATTTCACAACTTCTTGAATAGTTGGTGGTTATTGTAGTAATTCCAGGTGCCAAATATATTTTGTTAATCACATCATTCATTTGGTTCTTTCCTCTGTGAGTAGTATCATGAGCCCATTGTACTACAGCTGGGTACAGTGCCTTAGGTAAGCACAATTTCTTGCCCTTTCTCCAGAATCCATCTTGTTGTAGTTCAGCTCCCTTTTCTTCCCATATTCTCCTTTCTTCTGGACTTACTTGAGTTTGAAACTGTCTTAAAAGTGCAACTCCTGGATTTGGCACTCCTTGTTGCTGGGTCTTCTCTTCTTCTTCCTCTTTTTTCTTTCCCGCTCTTGTCAAGATATATATACCCGCCTCTGCTTTCTCTCGCATCCAAACATCCTCTTGCTCAGGCTGAAAAAGTGCTGCAGCCTTGGTGGCCAAATCCGCTCTGTGATTTCCCTTTGCCTCCTCTGTCTCTGTTCTGCTGTGAGCCTTGACCTTCAAAACTGCTACTTGCCTTGGTAGCTCGAGAGTTTGCATCAACGTCTTGACAGCTTTATAGTTCTTGATAGGCGTTCCACTAGCTGTCTGGAAACCTCGCAGGGCTCACTTCAGGCCAAAGTCATGTGCGATACCGTATGCATAGGCTGAATCTGTGTAGATGTTAGCAGTCTTTCCTTCCACAAGTATGCAAGCCTCAGCCAGAGCTTTTAGCTCAGCTTCTTGGGCCGACATGTGTGGAGGTAAGGAAGCAGCCTTCATGGTGTCTTGCAAAGTAACCACAGCAAATCCTGTGTGGAACCGTCCTTGATCATCTGCATATCTCGAGCCATCAGTGAAGAAAACATAATCCGGGTTATCCAGTTTAGTTTCAGAGACAGTAGGAAGATGGGATGTCTCAGCCTCCATTTGTTCAAGGCAATCATGGTCTATGTCATTTCTTTCCCGTGGATCTTCCCCCCTTGCGAGAGGAAGCAGAGTAGCGGGGCTCAGCATGATGCATCTTTTCAGAGTCACATTTTCTGGTAATAAAAGGGAGCATTGTAAACGGATGTTACGTTGCATAGCAAGATGGGGTTGTTGAGATTGTTTGAGGATTGCTTGAAGATCATGGGGAGCTAAAATGGTAACAGGGTGTCCCAGAATGATGTATTGAGTCTTGTCAAAAAGAGCTTGCGCAGCTATAACAGCCTTGAGACAAATGGGTGCAGTCTGTGCAACAGGGTCAAGTTTGCAAGAATAGTATCCAAGAGGTCTCATAGAGTCACCATTCTGAGTCAACACCCCAGAGGCATGACCAATGTGTTCACAGATGAAGAGATTAAAGGGTTCAGAGTAATTTGGAAGTCCTAATGCTGGTGCTTCCAAAATCAGTTGTTTAAGGTTGTCAAAACAATCCATAGCTTGTGGAGATAGTCTTTTAGTGGACAGGATTTCTTGGAAAGAGTCATATAGTGGTTGCATGAGGGCAGATGCATTGGGGATCCATTGCCGGCAGTAAGTAATTATTCCCAAAAATCCTTGAAGTTCTTTGAGATTACGCGGGTATGGAATATTTTCAATAGCTTTTTTCAGATCATCAGTGAGATGTTTTGTTCCTTGTGAGATACAATGTCCGAGGAATATAACTTTTATACGACACTACTGGAGTTTGGATTGCAAAACTTTAGAATTGATGTTTGCTAAATGTTGGAGAACACTGACAGATTCGTTTTGACAAAGGTGGAGATTAGGGGCACAAAGGAGAAGATTGTCTACATATTGCAAGAGAGCAATTTCAGGATGTTGTAAAATCCATGGTTGGAGACAAGTTTGCAGAGCTTGGGTAAATTGATTGGGGGAATTCTGAGCGCCCTGGGGCATCCTGGTCCATGTATATTGAGCTCCTCGATAAGTAAAAGCAAAGAGGTATTGACAGTCCTGATGTAAAGGGATGCTGAAAAAGGCATTACTAAGATCAATTACTGTGAAGTATATAGCATGAGGAGGTATGGTACTGAGGAGGGAGTGAGGATTAGGGACAATGGGAGTCTCCATAATTGTAGCGGAATTCACAGCTCGTAGGTCATGTACCAGGCGATATTTGGGTGGTTCACCTGGAACAGATTTTTTCATCACAGGAAATAAAGGAGTATTTGCGGGGGATACACATGGGATGAGTACTCCTGCCTGTAGAAAGGTTTTGATTTGGTCTTTTAGGGAGCGTACTTGACCTGCTTTTAGAGGATATTGGAGCAATCTTGGTGCGGATGCTCCTAGTTTTAAGAAAACTTGTACAGGTGTAACTGGTAAGAGGCCGATGTCATCTGGTCCTGAGGACCATAAAGTGTTTGGAATTTGAGACAGAAATTCTGACGGGATGGATCCTTCAGGATTAGACACAAGAAAAGTAGGGATTGCTTGAAGGATGCATGTCAATTCGGGTGCAGGTTTAGTTTCAAAATCCAAATACATGCCAGAAGAATCATATCTTATTGTAGCATTCATTTTCTGGAGAAGGTCTGCTCCCAATAGATTAGTAGGACAGGTTGGGGAGACGAGGAGTCTAGACATCAGGCCATGTAAGCCAACTGGTACTGGATATGTCAGATGGGTCTCTGTAGGATTTCCATCCACTCCTACACATGAAATGAAATCAGGAGAGAGTATGACATCTGGTGGAAGATCTTCTGTTTTCAAAACTGATCTGGCTGCACCTGTGTCCACTAGGAAAGGAAGTTCATGACCGTTGATTGGGAGATTTACAGTTAGAACGTGCCCAGAATGACCTAAAACATTGCATGGAGTAGCATTGATAAAAATAGTAGACACAGGCTTGCCAAAATCCTATGGATGATTGGGGTTGAACCCAGCTTGTGAGGGTTCTTGCTGGTAGGTGTTTGGAGAGTACTCCTGAATTTGAGGATTAAGTATTGAATTTTGTGGTCCCGTTTGTGGTCCATAGAAAGGGTTATTTACACGGGTCGGTTGAGGTCTCTCGTGTGGGAGTGGGAAGTATGGTTGATTTGGACTATAACGTTGTTTGTACATTTGTGGATATAACTGTAGATCATTAATGTTTAAATGAGGTATGTTACGACAATTTTTCATAATGTGTCCAAATCTTTTACAATAAAAACAGACTCTGGTCTCCATTCTTTGCTTGTTCGGAAACCGAGTCGGAGGATATGCAAAAGTTTGCAGTTGATATCCAGATTGTGGGACCATTTGCATAGATTGGGGATAAACTTGCATCGGTTGGTTATATAAAATTGGTTGAGGGGATGTCTTTGGTGGATCTTCAGAGATTTCTTGGAGGACGGCCAGTTTGGTTCCAGACTTTTTTGTAGGTTGTTCTTCAGTTTCTGTGGCAGTTAATAAATTACCTTGAGCTTTAGCAATTTGGAGGATCTGGATGCTGGGCAAATCCACATATTCTGGCCTTGTAATTTCAAAGTATTGGCGGATGGGTTTTAGTAAACCTCTTACAAAGGAAGTAGCAAAGAGAATTTGATGGCTCTTGGTATTCATATCAAATCCTTGATCTTGGAATAGAGTTAGCATTCGATTGTAATATTTCTCCACAGTTTCAGATTTTTCCTATGCAGAGTCGAAAATGTTGATTGAAGATGTTGCTAGACGGTCCTTAGCCCAAGCTTCAAGACGTTGGCAGAATTCTTCTCCTGAGGAATATGAATGGGTATCATCTATATTTTCTTCGTGTAACGTTGTCTTGATGATTGGCCAGAAAGAGTGTCCAGCCTTTATACTGGCAACATTAGAGAGGTCTTTCCAATTTGCTGAATATGTCCTTTGTAATTCATCCAGGCTGCGAAAAAAAGGCATAGGGTTTCTGTCTGGATCTGGCAACTGAATTATTAGGTTATGTACTTCAGAGGGGGTAAATGGGACATAAATTGGTGGGTTTATGGTAGTGGTAGTAGATTGTTGTGGTTGTTGTAGCACTGGGAGTGTGGGTGGCGGCAATACCGGTTCCTGATCTTTATGTGAAGTTTGTGCAGGTCCAGGTTCTGATTGTGGTGGTGGTGGTGGTGGTAATTCGATGAGTGGAGTGAGCTGTTGACTTGTGTGATGTTGATCCAGGAAACGTTGAGGAACTCTTGAATCAGAAAGAATTTTGGGTTGAGTAAGTTCCTGCCAGACTTCTTTTAACCAATCAGCAGTATAGAAGTCTTGCACAATCCATATCTCATGCAGTGTCGGGACAGGTGAATGTTCGAGTATTGCAGTAAGAATAGAGTGAATGCATGGGTATATTGGGAAACCAAATATTCCAGCGGAGATAAGAGGAATAGCCAATGAATGGTATTTCTGTTCTTGAGTAACTTCGAGTATGTTATATATAGTTTGTTTTAGTAAACGTACGCAATCTTCATGATGTTCTTTGTGGTATGTCGGTCCTACTGCATGAATAATATAGCGACAGTTCAAATTACCTGCGGAGGTAATTACTACTCCAGATACTGGAAGCTGAGCACCCCCAGCACGTCCTATAATTTTGTCACATTCCATTTGAATGCGATCGCCACCTTGAGTTACAACTTGTTGGGCTATCCCACCAATATGTCTAAGATATGGGTTTGTAGGATTTACTATTGCCACTGTTGATTGTTGTACAAGATCTCCTACAGCTATGATGAGGGGAGTTTCAATGTTCCAGATTGAAGTGGTCAAAACAGGTGTGTTGAACTGAACTTTAGGCTGTTTTGAGGTTTTCCTTGAAGTTATGTGTTTCATCCTAGATCGCGGTGTGATAGTCTTGTAAGAGCTAAGAGTCCTAGTATCTTCTTCATCACTTCCCACTGTGTTCCATCCCTGTTCATAATCTTCTGTCTCATGTTTTATTTGTCCAGATTGTGGTGTTCCTTTATAATAGGGAGTAGTGGGGAGAGGATCAAAATCCATCAAATTAATTTCCTGATCATCTTGTTGTTCTTCTGATTGTAGTTCTTCCTTTGAAACTTGTTCTTCCCCTGAAACTTCAATTTGTGGATCTTCAGGGCGTATCATCATAATCGGAGATACATCAGAAGTAGGTATGTAATAGGCCCCTGAGGAAGTAAGCAAGGGGTATAATGGCTGTGAAGCATTGGGTCTTGGTTGTAATATGATCTGAGGCACAGTGACTTTAACATGAGGTCTCCTGTTAACAACAGCAGCCCTATAAAAATAATAAGACAGATCAGGGCTCTCACTTCCGGATCTGAAATTGGATTACCCTTAGTAATCCCTAAACGGAAAGGGGAATTGGAGATCTGGGGAAAGGGGTTTTGGTATCTAAACCAGTCTGAAATCCACACAGGTTATCTAACAGTGCAGCCGTTTTTCCTTACTCTAACACAGAACTGATCTTTTCCCTGCTGTCAAAGAGGCTAAATCCTTATATCAATGACCTGACAGGGCGTAATCAGCATCTTGGCTCCTTCCCTGGACTATTGGCTGGGAGTAATCAGCTTCGTGGCTCCTTCCCTGGACTCTTGGCAGGGAGTAATCAGCTTCGTGGCTCTTTCCCTGGACTCTTGGCAGGGAGTAATCAAAGCACTCTTACTCTAAATAATTTATCCCCCCTATTATCAGTTCTGTATACCCAAAGAGATAGAATACAAAGAGAGAAATTGCAGAATAACTTATCTTATCTAATCTAGTCACCACGTGCACCTAAGCCACCAACCAGAAACAATCAATTGGAAACGACAAACAGCGTACGTATATGAATACGTACACAGGTTCTTTGATTCTCACAGTGGGAACAGGCACCTGATCATTTCAGGTGTCCCCGAGAGGGTCGACAATACCACCAGCAGACTCACCCAGAACTGTCCGATACGGATAAGTCACAGATTCATATATATATAAAAACCAGTGAACTTACCGTTTGTCAATGGAATTGATCAGGCTCCAAATCGGACAGCCCAGAACAATCTAGCGGGTAGTTGGGCGTCGGCCCCCCGAGGGGAACCACTGATAAGGGAAATACTTTTTTGTCCCTTACTTCAATTGATTGTCTCTGTCCAAATTCGATTCGAGTGTATGCGTCGACGCTAAGAACTCCAGACCACACAGAATGTTGCTGGTTTTAAATCCTATACACTTCTCTTTATTTTGAGGAAGCACTGTCTCATTTTAATTCTCTGATTTCGGAGTGATTTAGGAGTGGTTATCAAATCACATGTATCTCCATACCATATTATAATTGGATGTCCAGAGTATATAACCTTTTTTGGACATGGAGCATAAATTTATGAAATCACAAAACAGGACATATGTATACAATAGGTTTCTTTTGCATCTGCGCAGTCTTATTCAGGCGTTGGCTGACTAATATTCTCTTTGTCATTCAAAACAGGAACTAGGTGCTTCTGTCTGAAGGCCTATCTTGTGTAAGCTGTTCCAAGCTAAAAGCAGTCTTGTTATCGGATAACGTTATCTGGATAAGATGATTGTTAAATGCATAACATAAGATGTAACAGATAAGATGTAACAGATTTCTATGTTTTTTCTTATTGCTCACCTTCACAAATATTTTTCCGGGAAACCCATGGGGACATCGTCTGGTCTACAATACTGTACACAGGTACTCAGCATATCAGGCAAATTGCCCGGCCTACAATACTGTGCACATGTAATTGGCATATGAATTATAGCTAGTACAGGCAAAGGTGAAGACTCTGCATGATATTATTAACCATCAAATGTAATCCCAAAATGAAAAAGAGCACACGTTGGTATCAGTTGTCCAACTAGGTTGGGTTGTCAAAGAAAAAAATAGCTGCCATTCTAAATGAAAGCTTTTACAATTCTTTATAAAACTGCCGCTTTTGACTTTAGATATGTTGTTAATTAAATGTTTTAATGTTTAGTAGAATTAATTCATCTGCTGTTTTGTAACTTGCTTAATTGTGTCAGAGCTTGATTGTGATTTACAAATTAAATACGTGCTATGTTATTAATCATTGTGTGGTATTTGCTTTCAAAGTATTATTTCCCAGTTAAAGTGATATTGTCATGCAAATCTTCTGTCTATTTTTTTTTTTTTTTTTATGGTACAAAAAAGGATTGTGTAAGATTAGTAGTATTCTCACCAGAGAGAGAAGCCCAGGATAAGGTTTAGAATATACTTTGGTCATACTGCCAAAATAAAGTTATTTCACTACAAAATAGAATTTCTTGTCTACGTGTTTCAGCTAAATAAGTATTTTAAAAAACAACAAAACAAAATCTAATCTATTAGAACTTTATCTGCACAATGTTTTGTACAAATTACATGAATTCCATATATAAAATACAACTCTCAGGAATTGCAAATAGAGTATCTGATTGATTTACTAATCTCTTTTTAGTGGAACAAAGGAGAGCAAAGTATTATTGCTGTGGTGTACAGTCCCAGCATGGAGACTATATTTTGTCCCCTAAGGCCTCTTTCACACGAGCGTCGCGGATTAGGTCCGGATGTGTTCCAAAAAATCCGCACGCATCCGCACCAATCCGCACGCAATCGCAGTCAGTTTTGACTGCGATTGCGTACGTTCGTTCAGTTTTTTCTGCGCGGGTGCGAAGCGTTTTAATGCGTTTTTCACGCGCGTGAAAAAAAACTGTTTACAAACAACATCTCTTAGCAACTATCAGTGAATCAAGCATTGCATCCACACTTGCGTGCGGATGCAATGCGTTATTCACGCAGCCCCATTCACTTCAATGGAGCCAGGGCTGCGTTAAAAACGCAGAATATAGAACATGCTGCGATTTTCACGCAACGGCGAACTGATGCATTAAAAACATCGCTCACGTGAAAAGCCCCATTGAAATGAATGGGTCAGGATTCAGTGCGGGAGCAATGCGTTCGCATCACGCATTGCACTCGCGCGGAAATCTTGCCCGTGTGAAAGGGGCCTAAGTCTGCTCTCTGTTTTGAAAAAGTTGACTTATCACATTTTGTAGCCGCTGCATTTATCATCTGATCACTGATCCTCTTGGCACAGAGTCAAAACCCGCCAGGCATGTTCACCAGACAGCAGCAACTCCAGGAAAAGTGTAGCACTACAAGATGGCCGTTCAGATGGTTAATTGTTCGTGTAATACATAGCTGGCTTGAGTCTACCAATCCAACAAAGTGGTGGCTCATATGCCTTATTACAGCATATGGACAGAGGGTTGTTGTGATGCATAATGGAGTTCAAAAGTGACTTAATTCTAGTCTATTTGATCAATTCAGTCAATGGCTTATTCCCCAACAGATTTATTGAATAAAAGTTTTAAAGATGGGGGGCATGGCCAGCAGCCGACATGAGCAGACATGTGTAAGAGGAGCTCTGGTACATAGACCCTACATTCTCCATTATCCTGAACTTTACCAGCCGCAAAAATTTCCTCCACAGTTGGGAGACGGTCGGGAAGATCCCGAGGTGCAAGAATATTGCGAAACAAGTCCCTAATGGCAGCTGAAAAACTGTGAGTTTGCCCGCCAGGAACAACATGATGGTGCCAGCAGCGGAGCACACTCCATGTCTCTGTCTACTCCGGATGCCTCGTCTACTCATACAGAAGACTCCGACCCTGAGTCCGAGCCTACTCTGAAACAGGTCACCGAACAACTCCTGCAGGCTATTACTGCATGCCGATCCTCCTTATCTGGCAAATTAGAGGAGGTGAAAGTGGATTTTGGCCTTCTCCGACATGATATGCAAAACTTGCGGGAGCGGGTCAAGGAAACCGAAGACCACGTATCTAACTTGGAGGATTGCACAAACCCCATACCTGCACAACTGAGTGCTTTAGAGAAAGAGGTGGACTTTTGGCAACAGAAATGTGACGACTATGAGAATCGGCTACACTGAAACAACCTGCTCATAGTTGGTATGCCCGAAAGAGCAGAGGGAACCAACCCGTGTGAATTCGTGGCCACGTGGCTGAAAGCTGCATTTCCAGATGCCATCTTCTCCTCTGCATTTGCAATCGAGAGGGCCCATCGCGTTCCTGCTAGGCCATTACCACCGGGGCACTTCCTAGGCCTATGCTGGCCCATCTACTCAACTCTACTGATAGAGAGATCATATTCTGCAACTAGCTCATCACAAACAGGAGCTGCGTTTTGTAAATACCACTATCATGCTGTTCCCAGACTTCTCGACGGAACTCCATAAACGCAGAGCCACGTTCACTGCTGTGAAGAGACGTCTCAGGGATTTGAACTTACCTTATTCAATGGCCTATCCTGCTAGGCTGAGAGTCGTGGATGGAGACCTTTCTAGATGTTTCAACACACCGTTGGAGGCCACTAACTGGCTGGATGGAAGAGCCAGACCGGCGAGGGCTCCAATATGATTACAGACCTGAGGACTTAGTCTCTTACAGGCATGGGAAGTAATAATTCAGGTTTGCCGTTTATTCCCTCCTTTCCTTCCTCTTACCCCATTCTTCCCTTCCCCTTCACCCTCTTTCCCAACTATCTTTCCCATCTCTTCCCAGCATCTTCCTTGTCTCTAAAGCCTTTTTACCTTGATTGATTATCTATCTGCTCCAGACATGGCTCTGGTCTCTACAGGGTGGGCCATTTATATAGATACATCTAAATAAAATGGGAATGGTTGGTGATATTAACTTCCTGTTTGTGGCACATTAGTATATGGGAGGGGGAAAATTTTTCAAGATGGGTGCTTACCATAGTGGCCATTTTGAAGTTGGCCAATTTGGATCCAACTTTAGTTTTTTTCAATGGTAAGATGACACATCAAACTTATTGAGAATTTCACAAGAAAAACAATGGTGTGCTTGGTTTTAACGTAACTTTATTCTTTCATGAGTTATTTACATGTTTCTGACCACTTATAAAATGTGTTCGAAGTGCTGCTCATTGTGTTGGATTGTCAATGCATCCCTCTTCTCCCACTCTTCACACACTGATCACATCATCATGTAGCAATTTCACATATCCAGTGGCCTTGAGGTTTCCATTGATGAAGAATGGTCCCACTATCTTTGTACCCCATATACCACACCATACCATCAATTTTTGTGTTCCAACAGTCTCGGAGGGATCTATCCAATGTGGGTTAGTGTCAGACCAATAGCGGTGGTTTTGTTTGTTAACTTCACCATTCACATAAAAGTTTGCTCTATCACTGAACAAAATGTTCTGTGTAAACTGAGGGTCCTGTTCCAATTTTTGTTTTGCCCATTCTACAAATTCAGTGCGCCGATCTGGTCATCCTCGTTGAGATGCTGCAGCAGCTGGAGTTTGTAAGGGTGCCATCTGTAAGTAGCTAATATCCGCCGAAGGGATGTTCGACTGATGCCACTCTCCAGTGACATGCGGCAAGTGCTACACTGTGGGCTCTTGCTGAATGAAACTAGGACAGCCACTGATGTTTCTTCATTAGTGACAGTTTTCATGCGTCCACATTTTGGCAAATCCAACACTGAATCAGTTTCACGAAACTTGGCAAGCAGTTTGCTAACTGTAGCATGGGAGATGGGTGGTCTCGTAGGGTGTCTTGCATTGAAATCTGCTGCAATGACCCGGGTACTGCGTTCACCAGACATCAACACAAATTCTATCCGCTTCTAACGTGTTAACCTCTGCGACATGAAAGATTTGTGTTTGCCGCAGCACATATCAACTGCACTTTATATGTGATTTTCGGCGTGTATATACCCCCTCCCTCCTTACATGTTATACATCAGGCATGGCTATTTGCAGCATCATATCCCTCTGCTAGGTTGCTCTGTATAGGAGATTGTAATATGACTTTAAATCCTGCTCTAGACCGTTTTCATCCGGATGGCATATCTGGAGGTTCCAATGATTCCTCCCCCCTTGGCTAAACTTTTGGAGGAGGTGGGTTGGGTGGACCAGTGGCATATTAAACAGCCCAATGCCACAATCTACTCATGTCACTCTGCCAGCCATAATACGTTGTCCCGCATAGACTATGCATTTGGCAACACCACTTTATGCTCTGTTAATTATAACATAGATTATGGTACTAGGGGCATCTCTGATCACTCTCCTTTGCATCTGACCCTGGTAACCAGCACTAGACAGATGGGGCACTCCATGAGAATCTATCCTTTTTGGCTTCCCCTGTTTTTTTACCCTCTGTTCTGTTACCCAAGTGCCTGTGCGTATTGGAACACGCTCCATATATAGTTCCTAAAGCATTTTTTCAGCAACTCAATTCCCTGCTCTCACCATTTATTTGGGGATCCACTAGACCTAAATTGTCCATATCCACACTGTGTTGTCCTAAGGCAAGAGGGGGAGTGTCCTTACCTGAACTATGTTTCCTTCCTTGGTATCTCTACCTGGTCGCCACTTCTGGCAATCTAATGGTATCTGTACTTTAAATGATGTATACCAAAACAATGTATTCAATACGTTTGATGCCTTTTGTGCCCGTTCAGAACTGCATTCTATAGATACCTTCAACTTAGGCACTCCCAAAACTCACACTTTAGTGGCAGCCCAATAGATATCTCCATATACCCGTTAGGGGTGTTTCGCATCCAGGGACCCCAAGGATTTATCTCTGCCATTTACACTCATCAATTAGGCACAAAACTGTAATCTGCCCAGCTACCGGTTATAGACAAGTGGAGGGCTATGGTCCCGGATCTCGGGATGAGGATGTAAGCGACATTTTATAATCACCTACACTGGTGTCACCTGCAGTTAATAATAAGTTTATACAGCTGTGTATCATTCATCAAAGCTATCTATCCCCTACACAATTATACAAAATGGGTAGGCTCTCACACTCCAGATGTCACAGAGGCGCGGAGGAGGGAGCAAATTTCTGGCATCTGATGTTTGCATGTTCATATATACAAAAAATTCTGGGAAGATGTTACTGTCTTTCTCACCAGTTTACTGAACCTCCCTGTTCCCATGGAACCCAGTGTATGCCTGTTTGGGATTCTGGATGAAGCCACCTACCCACATTATACTAGGATCTTTTTACGAGAAACTTTGTTCTTAGCTCGGAAGCAATTGCAATCAGGTGGATGGGGGACAGAAGTTCTACCATAAGCCAATGGAAACTATTGGTTAATACCATTATTCCATATGAATATATAGTATTTAAAAACAGGGGACACTTCTAAATTCACGGGAGTCTGGGGACCATGGTGCTCTTCATTACAAACTCTGTATTCCTCTCATGCCTATCATCTAGATAGGCTTCTTAACAAGTGACTTTTTTTCTTCTAATGATTCTTGCATATGAATGATGTTATATGTGATGCCACATGTATGGATATAGTGTATACCTGTGTTTACAGGACTTGGTCCTGATTGACTTTCTGTAATACTTTATTGCATTTGTTCAATAAAACAAATTAAAAAAAAAGTTTAAAAGATAGATTGATCTTTCATCCATCCTACAGTAGAGTGTGTAGCCTTGGTCCAATCATGGAAGTTATTAACTGACACACAGTTACAGCTAGTTAGAGACAAAGTACTGCATAAAGAATGTCCATTTGAAGGGGAATTGGATTCAGGGATAGACTACTACAAAATTGTGACTTTTTGGTGCCACAATTCAGGCAAAGGGAATGTCATAATTCTCTTCCTATGTATTGTTCCTTTAAAGGGAGTCTGTCACCTCATTTTCACCTATATAGCTAACAGCAGTGCCCCACAGACGATTGCATACACATCTCAGACATACCTGTGTGCAGGGCTGCCATCAGGAATTTCGGGGCCCCCTACAGGCAAATTTAGTGCCCCAAGCCCCCCCCGTGCCCCCATCAGACCTCAGGTCGGCGTCTCGTGCCCCATCAGACTCAGGTCGGTGTCTTGTGCCCCCATCAGACCTCAGGGTCAGCGTCTTGTGCCCCATCAGACCTCAGATCAGGGTCTTCCCCCCCTCCATTAGACCTCAGGTTGGCGTCTTGTGCCCCCATCAGACCTATCTCCCCCAGGTTGCAATGCAGAAGTACAGAAGATGACCTTATTCAATAATGACCCAGAGCTGGAGATGAAAAATACAAGCAAAAATGACCCTTCAGACATGGACTGGCTGGGGCAAGTTACTTACTGGCACCGCGTTGCTGGGCTGCTGTCGCTGCACCTGCCACTAAGATGGCGCCGCCTCAGTCTTCATCTCTCCCTTGCCCTTCAGCTGTCTCCTCCTCTGCTGATGGCGGTGGGAAGGAGGAGACAGCTGAAGCGCGGCAAGGAGGTAGGTGGCACCCGCTGAGCCGCGGAGAAGACTGTGGCTGGGCACTGTTAAAGGGCAGTGGGGTGAGTGAGTACTCAGAGCCGGCATTAAAGCGGCTCAGTGGCACGGGACTCAGGAGGGAGCAGCAAAAATAAAAAATGAATTAAAAAAAAAAGCCAGCGGCTGAGTGGGCCCCCCAAGGAGCAGGGGCATAGCTAAAGGCTCATGGGCCCTGGTGCAAGAGTTCAGCTTGGGGCCCCCCCGGCTACATTCACACGACAGTTGTTTTTGCAGCCTCCAATCTGCATATTTTGCGGCTCAGATGCGGACCCATTCACTTCAATGAGCACTGTGTGCTGTCCGCATCTGTATGTCCATTCCTATTCCAAGGATAGGCATTGTTACAGTGGATCTGCAAAAAAAAAAAAAAAAACGGTGCCATACGGAACATCATCCTTTTTTTGCGGATCCGCAATTTGCAGACTGCAAAGCACAACGTTTGTGTGAATGTAGCCTAATCCAGCGCCCCATACCTCTTACATCCAGTATAATACAGCGCCCCATACCTCGTACATCCAGTGTTGTCTCCTCTAATATAGATCTTCTCTTTCCTCATCTTCTCCTTTCAAACCAGACGCCATTTTTCAGCCATTTCTCATCTCTGCAGTTTGACAGAAAAAATCTTAGTTTACTACCCCCCAATAATGTGTCAGAAGTGCCCCCAAAATTTCACCCCAATAATGTGCCAGTAGTCCCCACCCATAGATGCCCCCCAAATTATGTGCCAGTAAGAAACGCCCCAATAATGCACCATAAGTTCCCCCCATTGATTCCCCCCAAAATCATGTGCCAGTAAAGTGTCCCACCCCCATAGATGCCCCCCAAATTATTTTCCAGTAAGAAATGCCCCCCGAATTATGTGCCAGTAAGAAATGCCCCCAGTGCCCCATGTGCCAGTAAGAAATGCCCCCAGTGCCCCCATGTGCCAGTAAAAATGCCCAGTGCCCCCATGTGCCAGTAAGAAATGCCCCCAGTGCCAGTAAAAATGCCCCCAGTGCCAGTAAAAATGCCCCCAGTGCCCCCATGTGCCAGTAAAATTCCCCCAGTGCCCCCATGTGCCAGTAAAAATGCGCCCAGTGCCCCCATGTGCCAGTAAAAAATGCCCCAGTGCCCCCATGTCCCAGTAAAAATGCCCCCAGTGCCCCCATGTGCCAGTAAAAATGCCCCCAGTGCCCCCATGTGCCAGTAAAAATGCCCCCAGTGCCCCCATGTGCCAGAGAAAATGCCCCCAGAGCCCCCATGTGCCAGTGAAAATGCCCACAGTGCCCCCATGTGCCAGTAAAAATGCGCCAGTGCCCCATGTGCCAGTAAAATACCCCCAGTGCCCCCATGTCCCAGTAAAAATGCCCCCATGTGCCAGTGAAAATGACCTCAGTGCCCCCATGTGCCAGTAAAAATGACCCCAGTGCCCTCATGTGCCCATAAAAATGCCCCCAGTGCCCATAAAAATGAAAATGAGGTGACAGACTCCCTTTAAAGGGGTATTCCAGTTATGTTAAGTTATCTACTATCCAAAGGATAAGGAATAACTGTTAGATCGGTAGGGGTACTACAGCTGGGGGGTTCAACAGGGTACAGGGGCCCTGTTCTCATGATCGGTGAGGGTCCTAGTGGTAGGACCCTTACCAATTTAATAGTTTCCCCTATCCTGTGAATAAGGGATAACTAAATGTAACTGGAATATCTCTTTAAAAAAAAACTAAACATTTGTAAAATGAAAGTATAGCATTTTGATTATTTGGGTGCTACCCTCATATGTTATAACCTTTTTTTGCACAAAAATGTATAGTGTATTTTAGCCATTTTATGATGTTTTTGGACAGTGTGTTTGAAGTGTTGGCATAGTGTGTTTGGGTTTATTTATAGGCAAGTATGTACCCCATGTAATTTCATGCAAAAAAAACATTGCTATTAAAAAACATCCACTGGCATTTACATTTTTTCAAGCAGGGCAAAAAATCAATGGATGTCCATGGAAGAAAAATTTGCTGCAATTATAAAAAATGCCATTGACCTGCACTTCCAGAATACAATGTCCCATCTAATAACTAACTTGAAATATTATTACTAGAGATGAGCGAGCATGCTCGTCCGAGCTTGGTGCTCATTTGAGTATTAGGGTACTCGTAAGTGCTCGCTGCTCGGACGATTATCTCGCCATGCTCGAGGAAATGGCATCTCCCGCATTTTGAATTTTTGGCGCCTATAAACTCAGCAATCACAAGCCAGGAGACTCTGCGATACACCCAGCATCACGTGGGGCCCTTACATGTCGATAGCAGGGGTTGACTGGCCTGATCAGGTGACCCTGGAATATACTAGTGACTGCCCGCGGTGCTCGGCTCAGATGCTGTCTGGATGTTGTTAGGGACAGATCAGCTGCGTTTCAGGGAGAGTGTTAGGGCCTGGATTTAGTTCTCTGTTAGGCAGGAGTGATATCAAAAGAACCCAACAGCCCTTCTAAGGGCTACAATACACTTTTTTTGTCTCCTGGCTGGGCTGGCTGGCACTAGTAGTGCAGCTATCACCATATATAACACTTTTTTTTTATTGATTTATCTCAGTGATACAAATCCATTTCATACAGCAGTGTGGAACCATTCTGTGTGTCACAGTTCAGCTGTCCAATCACCACAAACCACAATCCGTATTTTCTGTCCAGGTGACCCATACTGTATGTCACGTAATCAAATATGGTCTTTTGCTTTCACTGATACAGCTACATTAGAAAAATCTCTGTGCGACATTTGTCTGGGTTGCAGTCAAAATAGCCACAGTAAGCAGGGGCTCAGTTTGCTCTCTGATATTTTCTACATGTCACGTTAAAAAAAAAAAATATATATATATATATATCAGTGATCATCAGTGATACAAATCCATTTCATACAGCTGTGTGGAACCATGGAACCATTCTGTGTGTCACAGTTCAGCTGTCCAGTCACCACAAACCACAATCCGTATTTTCTGTCCAGGTGACACATTCTGTACGTCACTTAATTAAAAAAGGTCTTTTGCTCTCACTGATACAGCTACATTATAAAAATCTCTGTGCGACATTTGTCTGGGTTGCACTTAAGCAGACCAAGTCTGCCTAATCTAATAGTTTCCGTGAAATTGCTCCATACTGCACGGTACGTAAAAACATATGTAATTTTGCTTTAACTTATCCACCTATATACAAAGCACAATCCGTATTTTCTGTCCAGGTGACACATTCTGTACGTCACTTAATTAAAAAAAGGTCTTTTGCTCTCACTGATACAGCTACATTACAAAAATCTCTGTGCAACATTTGTCTGGGTTGCAATTAAGCAGACCAAGTCTGCCTAATCTAATAGTTTCCGTATAATTGCTCCATACTGCACGGTACGTAATAACTAGAGATGAGCGAGCACTAAAATGCTCGGGTGCTCGTTATTCGAGTCGAACTTTTTCCGATGCTCGAGTGCTCGTTTCGAATAACGAACCCCATTGAAGTCAATGGGAGACTCGAGCATTTTTTGCAGGGGACCAAGCCTCTGCCTATGGAAGGCTGGGTGAAAACCTGGAAACCTCAGAAAATGATGGAAACACCACGGAAATGGACAGGAAACAGCAGGGGCAGCATGCATGGATGCCTCTGAGGCTGTCTAATCCCACTATTACCCCAAATTCTCAGGCAACAGCCTGGTGGTTAACCTCATGGCAATTGTGCTCACCCAGACCAAGACAGGCGAGGCACATGC
Organism: Rhinella marina; assembly: GCA_900303285.1. Classification (NCBI taxonomy): domain Eukaryota; kingdom Metazoa; phylum Chordata; class Amphibia; order Anura; family Bufonidae; genus Rhinella; species Rhinella marina. The sequence continues at coordinate 18,735 of ONZH01018077.1, forward strand.
CCATCACATGTTAGGGAAGCACCCAACTAGGTGCAACGAAGGTCCATCACTGCCTGCAGGTGACACCACTGCTCATGCTGGCACTGCAGCTGACATCAAGTTTAGTATCTGTTCTTATCAGTTGCTGTGGCTGTTGGTGGTAAAGTGGTGAGCATAGCTGCTTCCCAAGCAGTTGACCCGGGTTCAATTCCCGTCTATTGCAGGAGGCAATTAAAAGAAGAACTAAAAAAAAATCAGTACAATATCAAATATGTCCCCTATCCGGGTAAATTGTTTGGAGAGAGGGCCTGTAGGTGGGGGGAAGGAGGTTTCGCTGGAAGAGCCAGAGGAGTGCCCCCTGGGCTAGCCAGGGGAGTGTCTTTCCCACTGCAGCTAAGGGGATGTGTCCATGCTCTGCCTATCACAGGTCAGTAGGCAATTAAAAGAAGAACAAAAAAAAACATCAGTACAATATCTAATACGTCCCCTATCCGGGTAAATTGTTTGGAGAGAGGGCCTGTAGGTGGGGAAGGAGATTTCGCTGGAAGAGCCAAAGGAGTGCCCCCTGGGCTAGCGTGTGTGGTGGTGATAACAGCCGGATGTATTTAGAATGACGACGCAGGACCCCAACTTAAAAATTTAGCATCAACCGGTACAGTCGTAAATTATGAGATTGATCAAGTTTGGTATGTCTTCTGTGTATACTATTCAGTTTAATACCGTATATGGCAGCTATCCGGAAAAATAGTTTGGGAGAGAGAGAAAGATAGGACAAAGACGTAAATTGTTTGGAGAGAGGGCCTGTAGGTGGGGGGGGGGGCAGGCTGGGGGGAAGGAGGTTTCGCTGGAAGAGCCAGAGGAGTGCCCCCTGGGCTAGCGTGTGTGGTGGTGACAACAGCCGGATGTAGTTAGAATGACGACGCAGGACCCCAACTTAAAAAAATTTTAGCATCAACCGGTACAATTGTCAATTATAAGCTCGATCAATTGTGGCATGACTTGTAAATGGATATTGCATGTGGTCACGTACTCCCTGGAACCCCATAGTCACCCCTTCTCTGATGTGCTAGCCCAGAACATTCTCTGCCCCAATTCGCAAGACTTTTTGCTGTTTCCATGTGCTAACAGTGGGGATTTACCAGTGTTGTCTGAGGAGGTGGTGGACAATGGCAAGACACAGGTGTCGGGGGGTGAGGTAGTTGTATGGGAAGCAAGTTACAGTGGGGACTCCTTGGGGGGACTTTCTCATGATGGGACAGATTCAACTTGGGTGGATCAGGCACAGGAACAGATCATTTTTTTTGTGTTTATTTAAATTTTATTTAGCAAAAATAACCACAGAGATATTAATTTGTTATCTTCTCTGCGAAGTCTGGCGTTGGGGTTCTCACTTTGATGGCGAGCTGTGCGCTCTCTCCAATGGTCTTTAGGTTCTTAGATGGAGACGTTGGGGCGTTTTCAGCACAGAAGGACTTGTTGCTCATCAACAGACCTCGAGCTCCTTGACATTGTGGACCAGGAATTTGCGGAACCCTGTGGGCAGCATGTTTTGGTCTTTAGTTGCTACCCGTATCCAATGTAGGGCAATATAGATACGCAGTAATATATTTTCACACCTATCCAAAATAAAAAATTTATCAGTTTGCGCAAATAAAACTGGAAACTGGACTGAGAGAGGTCCTGTAGGTGACCTCCGGAAAAAATTGTTTGGAGATAGGGCCTGTAGGTGGACTCCGAAAATTGTTTGGAGAGAGGGCCTGTAGGTGACCTCGAAAATTGTTTTGGAGAGAGGGCCTGTAGTGGACCTGCGAAAAAAAAATTGTTGGAGAGGGCTGTAGGTGGACTCCGGAAAAATTGTTTGGAGAGAGGGCCTGTAGGTGGACCTCCGAAAAATTGTTTGGAGAGAGGGCCTGTAGGTGGACCTCCGGAAATTGTTCGGACGAGGGCCTGTAGGTGGACCTCGGAAAAATTGTTTGGACAGAGCCTGTAGGGGCCCTCCTGAAAAATTGTGGTAAAGGTGCCAGTTGGACCTCTGAAAAAATGGCGTTTTTTGTCAGCGTTAGGCAAACGATATGAGGAGGAGGAGGAGGAGAGGAGTAGAGAAGAGGAATCGGATACATAAGTTATCTTAATTCTTTAGCTGCTTTCCCCGGAGGAGATTGAATTCCGGTGAAATCCAGGCTTTGTTCATTTTAATAAGCGTCAGCCTGTCAGCGCTGTCAGTTGACAGGCGTGTACGCTTATCGGTGATGATGCCACCAGCTGCACTGAATACCCGCTCTGACAGCACGCTAGCGCAGGGCAGGCCAGCACTCCAAGGCGTACAGCGCCAGTTCAGGCCACGTGTCCAGCTTTGAAACCCAGTAAGTTGTATGGAGCAGAGTGATCCGCAGGACGTTGGTATGGTCAGCTAGGTACTCCCTCACCATCTTTCTGTACAGCTCCCCCCTACTCTGCCTAGACTGGGGACAGGTGACAGTGTCTTTGCTGGGGTGACATAAAACTGGCAAAGGCCTTGGAGAGCGTTCCCCTGCCAGTGCTGGACAAGCTGCCTGCTCGCCTCCTCTCCCCCGCTACTCGGCCCACAGAACCATGCCCTCTGCCGCTAGCGGCGTCAGATGGGAAGAATTGTTTCAGCTTGTGCACCAGGGCCTGTTGATATCTATTCACTCTCATACTCCTTTCCTCTGCAGGGATGAGAGTGGAAAGGTTCTGCTTGTACCGTGGGTCCAGGAGAGTGAACACCCAGTAATCGGTGTTTGAAAAAAATTCTTCTAACGCGAGGTTCACGGGATAGGCAGCCTAACATGAAGTCTGCCATGTGCGCCAAGTCCCAACACGCAAGAATTCCCTCTCCTCACTGGCCTGACTCTCCATTTCCTCCTCCTCCTCCTCCTCCAAGTCCTCCTCTTCAGCCCATACACGCTCAAGAGTTAAGGACTGAGCACTGGTACCCTCTACTGTCTCGTCGACATTCTCCTCCTCTTCCTCTCATCCTCATCCCCCTCCTCGATACGCGCTGAGAAACAGACCGGAGGGTGCTCTGGCTATCAGCGACGTATCTTCCTCCACCGTCTCTTGTGACAAGCGCAAAGCATCCGACTTGATGCTGAGCAGTGAGTTTTTCAACAGGCAAAGCAGCGGTATGGTGAGGCTGATAATGGCAGCATGCCGCTGACCATCTGTGTTGACTCCTCAAAGTTGCTCAACACCTGGCAGATATCAGACATCCACGTCCACTCCTCATTGTAGACTTGAGGAATCTGACTGACCTGACTACCAGTTCTGGTGAAAGTTGACATCTGGCAGTCTACAATCGCTCTGCGCTGCTGGTAAACTCTGGATAACATGTTTAATGTGGAATTCCATCTCGTGGGCACGTCGCACAACAGTCGGTGAGCGGGCAGTTGTAGGCGGCGCTGCGCTGCCCTGAAAGTGGCAGCATCTGTGGTCGACTTGCGGAAATGCCCACAGATGCAGCGCACCTTGGTGAGCAAATCAGACAGATTGGGGTATGTCTTGAGGAGCCGCTGAACCATGAGATTGAACACGTGGGCCAGGCATGGCACATGTGTCAGTCTGCCGAGTTGCAGAGCCGCCACCAGGTTACGACCTGTTGTCACACATAACCATGCCTGGCTTGAGGTTCAGCGGTGCCAGCCACAGATCGGTCTGCGCCGTGATGCCCTGTAACAGTTCTTGGGCGGTGTGCCTTTGGTCACCTAAGCTCAGCAGTTTGAGCACCGCCTGCTGGCGCTTACCCACGGCACTGCTGTTGCGCTTAGAGCTACCGACTGAAGGCGCCGTGCCCACGGATGGTAATTCGGTGGAGGAGGAGGGGTCGGAGGAGGAGGAGGCATAGTACGTCTGAGAGACCATGACCGAGGTAGGCCCCGCAATCCTTGGTGTGGGCAGTACATGAGCGGCCCCAGGGTCATTCTCGGTCCCAGCCTCCACCAAGTTAACCCAATGTGCCGTCAGTGAGATATAGTGTCCCTGCCCGACAGCACTTGTCCACGTGTCCGTGGTTAGGGTGGACCTTCTCTGAAACAGCGTTGTCAGGGCACGGATAATGTTCCCGACAGTCTGGTGT
>ONZH01018078.1:0-96773 GCA_900303285.1 Rhinella marina
GTTAAATAGACAGACAACCTCACCCACAGAATCCATGAGGTGAAGAAAGGACATTTAAAAAGGCACAGATTCAAGAAGGCTTTACGCCAGTTCCATTATCAAAAATACGTGTCCAATTTTCATGAAATGGACACCTCACTGGCACTCGCTTTACAAATTGACGCAACTACTCTGGTGTCAAACCTGTTGAATCTGGGCCTATGGCTGTTGGCGAGACATATATATATATATATCTTTGTTACACCAGTTTGATTCCCTAACCAAGTGCAGTGCCCAACCCAATGGATGTAAGCTTTTGTGTTTTTTTAGTGCTGTCACCAGCTGGCTTAAAGGATAAGTCTGGGCAATTTATAAGTTTCTGGGTCAAGTAAGGGCAACAGAAAGTTATTAATTGCCTGGGACTTATCTTTTAAAGTGGGTAGGGGAAAAACCCCTGATGGGGTATTAGAGTGACCTTCCCGCGCTCTCTTTGGTCACTCCCAAAAAACCTCATATGTGGCTGCGGGTCTGCTGAGTAAAATCCACAGGGCATTTTTATACCGTTCACCAAACGGTGTTCAGTACTATGGTGCCGTCCGGACATACGCAGTTCTGCGCTGAACTGGGTATTTGCGTCCAGCCCCATAGTACTGAAGGTGGCATAAAATCAGCCAACAATGCGCTGTGGATTTTAGGCAGCAGAGAACCCCAAAAAAGCATCCATTGTAAAGGCACCCGTAAATAAGGCAAGTTAACCTGGCTTTCAGCAACTGTTTGTTGCTGTAACTAACTGTGGAGGTTTTTTATATCACAGTTGAAGGACAGCAGCCTCCGTGATATATACCCATAGACAGCGTTATTCCACGCGTGACCGCATGAGAGGCGTGAAATCATTCGCACAGAGAAGAACCCCATCGGATTTGCGGTGCAAAATTTTACTACTCTCATGATATCAACAAAATACCTCAAGAACTGTTAGTACCCGCTCACAAAACGGTGAGTAGTGTTCCTTGGCACGGGTGCCAGGGATAGAACCCCACGGCTATAGTTCACAAAAGGTGAAATCCCCACTTTGTGAAGCATAGTCGTGCTTCACAAAGTGAAGGGATGGTACTGTTCTTGGGGTATGGGTTGGACGGTGCACCGGTGTGAGGCATTAAGCTGGTGTGAAGATGTTAAATGGCCAACACACCATGGGCATTAAATTTGGAGATGGGGTTCTGTTTATTCAAATGTATCCGAATTAAGTAGGGAATTTTTAAGGTGATTTTGTTTAATTTGGGGTCTAAGGGGGGAACATTACTTAATAAGTTAAATTAAGGATTTTTACGTTGGGCACATATTTAGGATATTAAGGACAGTTTCTTGGACACACGGATTGCCATGCAAGACGGGTGACTGATGACTTAGTCATTCACATCAGGCAGGGGGGTGGTATAATCCGATGTAATTCAGGCACGATTCATCTTTAGAAAAGTCAGTATCTTAACACTGTGGCAAGAGAGCCTCGTTCTTTGCGGTGTTACGATGTTACTCGCCACACTGAACACCCTCTCTGACGCAACACTACTGGCTGGGCAGGACAGCAGAGCCAAAGAAAACTCTGCCAGTTGAGGCCAAATGTCCAGTTTCTTTGCCCAGTACTGCACGGGGTCAGTGACACTTTGGGGCAGGGTACAATCCAGGTAGGCAGTGACCTGGTGGGTGAGCTCATGCTGGTCCACGCCATGAATCCGGTATTGTGTCCCCTCTTCAGCAGCTGGCTGCATGAAATCGCTCATCAGAGATTGGAGGCTGTAGCGACTTCTCATGCCTCCACTAGTGGTGGTGGTAGTGGAGCGCGCTGGTTCCCCCCGAGAGGATGTTGTTGGGGAACCTGGCTGGTCTCGCTGGTAAGTTGAGACCAACTGACTGGTGAGTAGGTCCCGGTAGTACCCCAGTTTTGCCTCCCTCTCTGATGGCGGAAAAAATTCAGCCATTTTGCGGCGGAAGCGAGGGTCCACCAGGGTGGCCAGCCAGTATTGGTCCCTCTGGCGGATGTCCACAATCCGGCTGTCATTCCTGAGATACTCCCGCAGGCACCTTGCCATCTGCACCAAGGACAATGAGCACCTCTCCTCTCCACTGTCCTCGGTATAGTTCCAGGGTCTGCTGGGGTCTTTCTCCTCTTCCTCTACCACCTCATCCTCCATCTCCTCCTGTGATTGAGAGGCAGAGAAGCCAGGTGGCGGTGTGTGGAATGGCTGGGAGTAGACATCTTCCTCCTCCTCACCCTCCATCTGCACTTCATCCATCTCAGCTCAAGGCGATGTTCAGCCTTGGAGTGGTGGCCTGGGAATCCTTGCTGATGATGTTGTTCAGCGCACTTTCCAGAACATGGATGAGTGGGATGATGTAGTTGATCCCATAGTCATGCCTGCACACAAACAGAGCCGCGTCCTCAAAAGGGATCAACAATTGGCAGACTTCACGCATCATCTGCCAGTGTGTGACTTGGAAGTCGCAGTGTGGCGTGAAGCTGCCTGATTGCCCCATGAGGTAGTCTGTAACGGCTGACCTTTGCTCGTACAGGCGGTCCAGCATATGGATGGCAGAATTCCAGCGTGTTGGCACGTCGCAGATTAGCCGATGTTGGGGCAGACTGCACTGTCTCTGGATCCTGAGCAGGGTGTTCCTTGCAGTGTAGGAGTGGCTGAAGTGTTTGCACACTCTACGTGACATCCTCATAAGGTCTTGTAGTGCAGGAAATGATCGAAGAAACCTGTGCACTATGAGGTTTATCACATGTGCCATACAAGGTGTATGACTCAGCCCTCCCTGCTGCACTGCAGAAACAATGTTCCTCCCATTGTCTGCTACAACCCTTTCCACCGTTAGTTGACGTGGGGTCAGCCATTCATTTATCTCCTCCCTGATGGTCCGGAGGAGCTCCTGCCCACTGTGACTCCATTCACCCAAGCTCACCAAATGGAGGACAGCCTGAGAGCGCCAGGCCTGACATCGGTGGTAAGACACCGGGGCAGTTTGGACTGCAGTCAAAGCGGCGGATGTTTGCAAGGTGGTGGAGGCAGAACTTGTGCTTCCTGCTGCTGGCCCCCTAAAGCACCGAGGAGGTGACAGTGGCAAGAATGGGCCAACTTCCTGATGGTCTTCTGTGAGGATGTTGGCCCAATGGGCAGTAACAGACATGTACTGCCCTCGCCCATAATTAGAGGACCAGACATCAGCACTCAGGTGCATGGTCTTGGACACCCACAGTCCCAATGAGTCGCCAACCTTTTTCTGCACATAACTGTGCAGTGATTGGACAGCTTTGCCAGAGATGTAGTGGCGGCTGGGGACTCGCTATCTGGGGTGCGCACACGCCATGAAATCCCTGAAAGGCTGGGAGTCCACAAGGTTGAAGGGCAGGGACTGATGCACCAGCAGCTTAACCAGGTGTCCGGTCAGTTTCTGGGCCATGGGATGGCTGCTGGAATAGACCTGACGTCTGCCCATGGACTCAGTCACGGATTGCTGCCTCATTAGCGGTGTAGATGGCGGTGACACTGTGCTGCTGCTGGCACCTGAGGCTGACGAGCCCTGAGTTCCACTGAGAGGATGCTGCATGATGGGATCTGCAGTGTATGGTGCATCCTGACAGGAGGTGGTATTGGGGTCACGGTTCTTCCAGGTCTGTTGGTGTTGCCTTTCCATATGCTTTCTCATGGATGTTGTCCCAAGATTATCACCCCTACCATGACTGACCCTCTCATTGCACAGCAGGCACAAAGCAATGTGCTTATCTGTCCCCAGGCAGAAGAACTGCCAGACGACAGAGGACCGTGGTTTGCTGACAGCCACGGGGGGTCTTGCTGGCTGTTGACTGCCACTGCTGCCTGAGGGTGCCCTCTCAGGACCAAGGCTTTGAGGTAATGATCTCTGCCTGGTAGCTTGTCTTCTACCCCTCCCTCTTGTGCCTCGGTTCCTTGCAACAGTGGGATATTGCTGCGTCGGTGGCACCTCTATTTCCTCCCCTGATGATGCTGAGGATAATGCTGCTTGAGGGCGCCACGTCCGATCAGCGACATCATCATCAAAGTCAGCACCACTGCTACTTTCCTCCGGTGGCTGGGACAGGATATCAGGTGTGGCACTGGATACCCCTTCCTGGCTCTGTTGACTGCTTACAGCCAACACCTCCTCTGGAGTCTCAGTACGTTCCACCCGCTGACTTTGGTGGACTTCCTCCTCCTCCTCCTCATCACTAAAAAGTGGTAGAGACTCCATGGGCAGATCAAGGTTTGCCAAGAGTTCCCTGGCAGAAGGTGCCTCAAAGGTGAGTGGCATTCTAATAACAGGGGATGGGGCAGAGGACTCTCGCTGACTGTCCCATTTAAGGGTGGTGTTGGATGATCCAGCCAATGCTTGACTCCTCGTTTTGGAGCTTTGGGCGGTGGAACTGGAGGATTGAGTAAGCCAATCTAGAACCGCTGGCTGTGTGGTTCTTACATGACCAGTGGGTGTCAGGGGTAGCTGCACCCTGCTGCCACGCCTGTTACCCTGGCTGCCACCGGGCCTGGTGCTGCCACTTCTCCTACCCTCACCGCCTGCTGTTGCACTCCTTGCCTGGGAAGTGCTGGAACTAGGACGCTTGGACATATTTATTTGTGTGGGGGAAAATGAAATGAGAATAAAAAAAAAAAAGGCTTCTATAGGTTACTTCACCTTAGCTTTACACCTGTATTGGTGATAAGTTAGTTATTGGCCGGAAGGCACAAAGTTTAAATGAGTGATGCTTTGTGGGTTGACAGCACCCAGCAAAGCAGAAATGGACAGGTTTTGTGGGGTGCTGACTTAGCATCACACTCTATGGAGGGCTTGAACAAGTTTTGCTGCTATAGGTTGCTTCACCTATAACAGCTTATGAGAAATAAACTTTTTTAATTTACTTTTTTGAAATATTTTGTATTTTTTTTAACTTTTTTAAACTTTATTTATTTTTTTATAACTTTTTTAACTTTTTTTTAAAAACTTTTTTTAAACTTTTTTTTTTTTACTTTTTATAAAACTTTTTTCGTTGCGGCTAAACGGGGTTGACGGCACCCAGCAGAGCAGCAACGTGTAGCGTGTATTTTCGGTCACGGGACAGGAGTTGGTTCAATACTACCTGTCCTGACTCTTTTCTCACTTTTCTCTCCCTATTTCTTTTTTATCTCCCTATCTCTCCCTAGATCTCACTATTTTTTTATGTAGATGCCTATCTCTCCCTATCTCTACTAATCTCTTGATTTCTCAGCCTCTTTCCCTATCTATCACCTTATCTTCTATATCTAGCTTTCCCTGGATCTTGCTATTTGGTTCTTTCTCTTCCTCTCTCCTGCTTCTCTCACTAACCCTTTCTATTCCTTCTCTATCTCTCCCTGTATCTATCTAGTTGTTTGGCTATCTATCTATCTCTTTTCCCTGTCTATCTAATATGGAGTTCCTCTCCCTGTGAAGTCTGGCGACGCACTGACGAGCTGTTGGCGTGCTCAGGCACTTCAGGGGCTGTGGGCGTCACACTTCTTGATTTTCACAGAAAACCAGGATACAAGGGATTATAGGAGTAATAATCCCTTGTATCCTGGTCTATTCTGTGAAAAAAGTACAGTTTTGCGTCGCCGTTGTTATTTTAACCAGATTCGTTACGAACTTTCTCAAAGTTCGGTTTGGTGACGAACCGAACTTTTGGCAAAGTTCGTAACGAATCTGGTTCGTTGCAGTTCGGTTCGCTCATCCCTAAGTTTAACCTTCAATTTACTTTCAATTTGATGAACATAGTGTTCCTTTTTTGGATTATTAAGTAAGTATTAAGTGAGGATACTAATACAGGCAAGATTTTTACTAACAATTATCATAAACCAATATCTGGGAACACTAATTTGCAAGCCCAATAATGTCCCCCATACAATTCACAGTATTTCAATAGGAGAGTACACTTGTTAAAAATTAAATTGTGTATCCTAAGAGCAATATAATATACGAAATACAGAGATGACTCGGATATTCACAAGCCACATTAAATAGATGTGTAGAAAAAGAATTGATGCGGCACTCACCAGAGTCTTCTTGCTTCTTAAAGTTTTATTAAACACTTACATAAAAACAGGTTGCAGGGCAGACGCCATTCAGTGCACCAGGAAACCAGCGGCGACGGCCGTTTCGCACTCACGTGCTTCCTCTGGCCACTTCCTGATAACGCAACTGCGTCACTGCCTCTTAAAGGGCCGCTGTCCCGGCACACTGTGACGGAGCAGCAGCACAACAACATCTCAGCACAAAGTCTTAATATTATACACCATTTGCAATATACACATGTATGTGAAGCAAAGTCTGTCTACCAAACAGTGGAATTAAGTGCCAATAAAGGAACTTAGATCATTCCTATCATTCATACCAAGAGGTCCAAGGGCTCCCGCTCTGATAATCCATCCATATCAGTGTCATCAGGAAGTGGCCAGAGGAAGCACGTGAGTGCGAAACGGCCGTCGCCGCTGGTTTCCTGGTGCACTGAATAGCGTCTGCCCTGCAACCTGTTTTTATGTAAGTGTTTAATAAAACTTTAAGAAGCAAGAAGACTCTGGTGAGTGCCGCATCAATTCTTTTTCTACACATGCTTTTTGCAAGTTCTTTGCTATTTACTTTTTGCTGAGCACCACAGAGGAAGCTGACTTCAGTTTTATGAGGGAACCCATGTTCACATGGACATTAGCCTTTTTGTGTAGTGCCATCCCCCCACAACTTTTCTGCTGACTATTTGTGCCACATTAAATAGAGCTAAAAGGAAAGTTACTTTTGTAAGATCCTTTATTCAGTAATATCACAAAATCAAACATATTATCCTCAAATATTTGTCTATTTTTTATTAAGAGGATACCTTTGGCATTATATTGAGCAAAAAAAAAAATCTCCAACTTTAGGCAACATTTTATCTCCTAGTTTTCTAATGAATGATAAATTAAAACAGAAAATATGGTTAAATACATAACATTTTTTCAAGTGTGGGAATAAACAATCTTTATGTTGCGGTTTTGCACAAAAACATTGCACTTTAAAAATAACAGGAAACCAATATGAAATTAAATATTCTCTTAACTGCAACACTGCAATGGTTTAAACAAGAAAAATGATCTAATGCTATATTGCTGAATGCCTTTTGTTACCTAAAGGTGTTTTTTGTGATTTTAATTAATTAGTTACATGTGTGGAAAGGGGGAGTATCAGGAAATGAGGTGGATATAAATACCTCCTTCTTTGTTTACACTCAAATGTTATGAGTAACGGACAGACCATGTTCCAAAATGCTTCAACCAGATAGTCACACTCTGGGGCAGACATACCAATGTATGGATTGTTTTGCTGTGAAGTTGACATTATAATTATGACTAGAGAGGAGCAAATCTATTCGCTGCTTTGGAGATTCAATATGAATCTTGGAAATTTTCAGCTGCAAAGCGAATCCAAATTTTTTGAGATTCGCTCCGTTGGATTCGAAAATGTTCTTAAGGCTTTCTACACATTCGTTACGTACTTGTCTGATAAATTGTACGCTAATGCTACGTATAAGGTACTCTATACACTGTTACGTACGAATTCAATTAATTTTTAACTTTTACTGTTAGTTCGTTATTCGTGCGGCAAAAGCCTGGGAAGAAAGCGGTCACCTGACCTAGTGGGCAGGGCTTGCTCTGAATGGCTCAGGCTCGGTAAGCCAGTGACAGCAGTTGTGCTGAGACTGCTGAGACGCGAAGAAGCACTGTGTGTGTATTCCAGCCAGACCTCAAGCTCTAAAAAGAAGGAGAAGGTGGCATAGGGCAGCAGTGCCAAAGGATCTGTAGCCGGAGCTTCTACTTGTAGAATTCGCAATACTTGGCCAGTGTTCCACCAGGCTAACCCACCAAGGCGCAAAATTGTAGTGGAGGAGAAAGTGATGAGGTAGTGGAGTGGATGGCTACTCATCTCAATCACAGCCGGATGATGTGCTTTCTTCTGCTGATACAGTATCATGTAGCCAGGGGTCAGACACAGAACGCAATCGCTAGACAATAGTACGCTGAGGATTCGTACGCAATTTATACGCTCATGCGTACGTGTTCACAGAAGTTGCGTATCTTTTAAAACTGAACGTTCTTTATTAGTGCGTGAATGTTCGCAAAACGCCATATAATAACGTATGATTTGTATGCAGATTCGCCGAATAGATTCGTAAGATATACAAATTATGACCTAATAAAGAATAGGATTTTACATTCATTGGAGTTGTGCTGAGATTTCTACTTGTTGCTATGGGCACCTCTACGTGTATTATTTTTGCTAGCATGGCATTTGATAATTTTCCTTCTCTGTTAGGTGAGATATAGAATATAGAATTACAGACAGATATTAGCAGTTATTTCCCAAACCTGAGCCCTTACAATCAATTCATCTTGTGTGTCAGAGTTGTTTTTACATAGAAACATAAGGTTAAAAAGGTCAGTGTGGCTTTTCAAAACTTGCATCATCTTACACTTTGCTTTGCTTCTTAATTTTAATCTGCGGAAAAAAACCTAATTCTTCACAAGAGCCCATTGTTTGAAAGCCATAATTCTATCAGACGTAAGCCTGTCTAAACCTCTCCTTGCACTTCAAGTTTTAGGTTAGCATTGCTGGATATGTATACATGTGGTTTAAGAAAGGCACCTCAGGTCACTTTCAGCGTATTCAGTATTCAGTGTATTTTAGTGTTTGTTACACCCACAATACCCAGACCTCATGTATTTCTACTTAACCTTAATTAGATTATCATAAAATCCAAGTTAAGGGACACTAGACCCTAAAAAAACAAGAAAAAAATAAGCATAACCTGCTAAAGCTACTTTCACACTTGTGGCAGCAGGGTCCGGCAGGCTGTTCCGGCGGGAGAATAGCCTGTCGGATCCATACTAATGCTACAGTAGTCCACCGTGCTGCGAAAATTCAGCTCCGGCCCCATTGACTATATACTGTAAGAGTATATACTGTAAGCATCCCTGTATTAGTGGAGGCCTTTGAAGCACCATAAATGGCAAAAGGCAGAAGGGACCCAGCATGCATGTGAAACCAAACACCCCCTGATTATACGGAAGCCAAGGTTGGCACATAACAGGTAGGAAATAGTGTTAGGTTCCCGTTCTACAGAGATCACCTTGACAATTTGGTGGACGGGCCCAGATAATTTTGTACAAAATATATTTGCCAAGAATCTCTAATTTACTAAACAAGCATAGCATTGGCTCCAGAGTACATCATTTCTTAATGGGATTCTGTGCTTTGTTTGGTTAGCAGTGTGCCGTTGCATTCTGTGTATTTTCCTTTCCTTGTGCATTTAGCCATAGCAACGTGCACCTGCGCACTGGGATGTGCTGACTGAAATTCCCCTTTTGTTCTTTGTAAGTATATACTGTAAGAGGCCTGGCCGCAACACGGCAAACAAGCCGAGAGGCAGCCAGACAAAAACCGCAGTGTATAATGAATGGGGCCAGAGTGGAACTTCCGGTGGCATGGTGGGCTAGCGTCAACACGAATCCAGCAGGCTACTGCAAGTGTGAAAGTAACCTAAGAAAAGTATGTCATTACCTCTTTCTGCTCAAATTTCAGGGCAATATAGAATCCAGCTATAAGATACTCTGATTAAAAGCCCTGGGCAGATGGCCAGGTGTGAAGGGGGCAGCCACTGCCCCAAATGTACAATGCAAAAAACAAAGTAAGACTAGCACCTCAAAACAATGTGTAAACGGGGGATTCAGATGCACGTTACCATGGCTGCAATGTAAAATCAAACAAGGACTACAAGTAGCCGCGTACTGTTAATAAAGTACTTAGGGGCAAAACTTATTAAGGCCGGCATTTTCTATGCCAGTCTTAATAAAGGCCCATAGCTGGCGGAGGATCCGCCAAAGTTATGAAGAGGCGATGGGCTCTCCATAACTTTGGTGCATCCAGTGCCAGTTCTAAATGTGAACATAAATAAAAAGAATTGTCTTACCATATCAACATAGATGTACAAGGGGGGAACAGAGGATACATCAGGGGGTCAAACAGAGCTGAATACTTTCCCTGCTTTTCCCCTTACTTGACCTGATCTTTTCTATTCTTCCAGGTAGGGGAGCGTGGGACAGTCCAAAGGGGTTTGTCTTCTCATGGTAGGTGCTCCGCTACCTGGACGAATAGAATAGACCAGATCAAGTAGGGGCATACCAAGGAAAGTATTGAGGTATACCTTATTAGGCCCTTGCCTGTTTTTTTTTTTTTTTTTTTTTAATTCTACATTGACATGGAAACAACAAAGGTAAAGAAATTCTACACCTTTGTTGATTCCATGTCCCCCAAGGAAGTGATGAGGTGGCCAAGGAATATTGAATATTGAATGTGAGGTGGCCAAGGAATATTGAATACTGAATGTGTATTACGAAGTGGGACTTTGATCCTACATGGGTTAATGGAGGACTGGCGATTACTGATAGTAAGACCTGTTTTGGGCTGCATTATAGTGTTTCCGTTGCTGGGGTACACAGAGCGGTCATGCAGCTCCTTGACCCTTCATTGGTTAAATAGAGCACTTGTGATTCGCCACATATCAGGCTGTATAATCTATCATGGAGCGGTACTATAGCGTTCCGTAGCTAGGATACGCAGGACTGCTGACCACGTGATTATTGAGCAGCACTATAGTGTCCCATTGCTGGGATACACAGGACAGCTGACCACGTGATGTTATGTCACAGATCACGTGGTCGTGGTGATGTCCCACGAGATTACGCTGTTTGAGAAACACGAGTACTCCAGCCCTAATGTCAGGCAAAAATGGAAGTATATCAAAGGTGAACTGGATATTTTTCATTAATATTATTGATTATATACAGTGCCTTGCGAAAGTATTCGGCCCCATGGAACTTTTCAACCTTTTGCCACATTTCAGGCTTCAAACAAAAAGATATAACATTTTACATTTTTGGTGAAGAATCAACAACAAGTGGGTCAATATTGTGAAGTGGAACACAATTTATTGGATCATTTAAACTTTTTTTGTAATAATAAAACTGAAAAGTGGGCCGTGCAAAATTATTCAGCCCATTTACTTTCAGTTCAGAAAACTCACTCCAGAAGTTCATTGAGGATCTCTGAATGATCCAATGTTTCCTAAATGACTGATGAAGATAAATAGAATCCACCTGTGTGTAATCAAGTCTCCGTATAAATGCACCTGCTCTGTGATAGTCTCAGGGTTCTGTTTAAAGCACAGAGAGAATCATGAAGACCAAGGAACACACCAGGCAGGTCCGTGATACTGTTGTGGAGAACTTTAAAGCTGGATTTGGATACCAAAAGATTTCCCAAGCTTTAAACATCACAAGGAGCACTGTGCAAGCGATCATATTGAAATGGAAGGAGTATCAGACCACTGCAAATCTACCAAGACCCAGCTGTCCCTCTAAACTTTCATCTCAAACAAGGAGAAGACTGATCAGAGATGCAGCCAAGAGGCCCATGATCACTCTGGATGAACTGCAGAGATCTACAGCTGAGGTGGGAGAGTCTGTCCATAGGACAACAATCAGTCGAACACTTCACAAATCTGGCCTTTATGGAAGAGTGGCAAGAAGAAAGCCATTTCTCAAAGATATCCATAAAAAGTCTAGTTTACAGTTTGCCACAAGCCACCTGGGAGACACACCAAACATGTGGAAGAAGGTGCTCTGGTCAGATGAAACCAAAAACTAACTTTTTGGAAACAATGCAAAACAATATGTTTGGCGTAAAAGCAACACAGCTGATCTCCCTGAACACACCATCTCCACTGTCAAACATGGGGGTGACAGCATCATGGTTTGGGCCTGCTTTTTATCAGCAGGGATAGGGAAGATGGTTAAAATTGATGGGAAGATGGATGGAGCCAAATACAGGACCATTCTGGATGAAAACCTGTTGGAGTCTGCAAAAGACCTGAGACTAGGACAGAGATTTATCTTCCAACAAGACAATGATCCCAAACATAAAGCAAAATCTACAATGGAATGGTTCAAAAATAAACGTATTCAGGTCTTAGAATGGCCAAGCCAAAGTCCATACCTGAATCCAATTGAGAATATGTGGAAAGAGCTGAAAACTGCTGTTCACAAACGCTCTCCATCCAACCTCAAAGAGCTCGAGCTGTTTTGCAAGGAAGAATGGGCAAGAATCTCAGTCTCTAGATGTGAAAAACTGATAGCGACTTGCGGCTGTAATCGCAGCAAAAGGTGGCGCAACAAAGTATTAATGCAAGGGGGGCCGAATAATTTTGCACGCCCCACTTTTCAGTTTTATTATTACAAAAAAAGTTCAAATGATCTAATAAATTTCGTTCCACTTCACAATTGTGACCCACTTGTTGTTGATTCTTCACCAAAAATTTTAAATGTTATATCTTTTTGTTTGGAGCCTAAAATGTGGCAAAAGGTTGAAAAGTTCCAGGGGGCTGAATACTTTCGCAAGGCACTGTACAGGTATGTGATTTGGCTCTAATGTATTGCCCCTTATGAGAGGGAGGATATAGTACAAATTAATGCTCTTTTGATGAAGTATTTTAATTTGAGTTTGTGGTTCTGGGTTAACCCCAATGATGTCACTAAGATTTGGGGCTATAAATGTCTGGTGCACATGGTTTTATGCAAGGCTGAGTGGCAGCCGAAACGTTGCACGTGGTCTGGGTTCCTTGATTGATTAAACAACACTTTCAGCAAGAAGAGGATGATGTCTTCATTTCTCTGGTTTCTATGTGGATATTTTGGAGTCTTTGGACTGGACCCCTAAATAGACGTGCATCCCGCCAACACTTATGGACTTCTAACACGTGCTGTACACATCTTTCTTCTTTTTTTTCAATAGTTCGGAAGAGAAAGTCTGTTAGTGTCTCTGGGCCCAACACAATTTTGATCATAAATGTGGGCAAATAGCTTATAATTTTCATATTGTAGGTATAGCAGTAACCAGTGCCGTAACTAGAGTGCTATGGGCCTCAGGGCAAACTTTGGATCGGGCTTCCCCCATACCATGTCTGGTCGCACCCTCTGTGACCGCAATTGTTAAAGCCCTGGTTCCTGATCCCCTAGTAATGCCCCCTTTAATGTCTCTCACTGCCCCTAGTAATGTCCCCTTCTGCCCCCAGTAGTGTCCCCCAATGCCCCAGTAATGTCCCCTTCTGCCCCCATTAATGTCCCCAACTGCCCCCATTAGTGTCCTCCACTGCCCCTGTAATATCCCCCACTTCCCCCAGTAGTGCCCCCCTCCCCACACCCCACTGCTCAGCGGGCCTCTCCCCTGCCGGTCCCAGTCACGGCCACACCCTCTGTGACTGCAATTGTTATGCCCCTGGCAGGAACAAAATTTACATTTATTCATGTTTCCAGTGTTTACATGTGTCTTTGCACATGGCAGTTTAGTCCTTGTTTGGTTGATAGATAGATAGATAAGATAGATAGATAGATAGATAGATAGATAGATAGATAGATAGATAGATAGATAGATAGATAGATAGACGAATGAAAGCAACACAGCAATGTAAAAGCAGGTACTGGTGTGCCAGCAGCTCCGGACGTGGTCAAATCCTTCTTAATATATAATAAAAGAAATCCGCAGCACTACCAAAAATTGTGCTAAAGCAAAAAGTGATTTATTTCACCAGGAGCGATAGATAGATAGATAGATAGATAGATAGATAGATAGATAGATAGATATAAAGCAAAAAACAAGTCTCAGCAGCACTGAATGAGGAAAAACGAGGTGCACGCCAAACAGACCAGACCAAAGTCCCAGCATATAAAAAAGAAAAAAGAGGCAGCACTCTCCAGTAAAAAAGTGAAAAAATGAAAGTCTTTATTTACCCATGTGGGATTGCGACGTTTCGGCCCAGACTGAGCCTTTCTCAAGCAGTCATTGGCAATGTGAGTAAAACATTTATACAAAAACTCAAGTGAGCATAATAATTAATCAATCAACTTTACAATCAATCAATAAAAATACAGTACAGGTGTGCTGTGAATTTAAAACATAATGCATATTAAAAAAATTCCTGAAGTGCCATCGTGAAGTGCCATCCTATTATAACATGATTAAAATAAACAAATCACACTTAGTGAATAATAGTTACAATGTAAAAACCTCAAATGTCAGTTAATCATGTCAGGTGTACATAATATTCATAAACACCCTACCAGGTGTAGCGGAGGATGAAGCCTTTAGTTGCACACAGACATGTGGCTCCGTTAGCGTCTATGGGGTTCCAATGTGCATGCCCCAGTAAATGCACGTCAGCAGGATACTCAATATGTGCCACGCTTGAGTAACATGCATCCTTTTCACCAAGTATACACATCCCCCATTTTAGAGCAGGGAAACGCCCGCAACCTAATCCTAATATAATCAACTCTCTGTAGTACTACAAGATCATACATAGCACCATACCGCTCACAACGATATTCAAATAGGTACAATAAGGCTTACTATTTATACACTATCGGTCCATGTCCTCCATTTATCCAACTGGACCACAGGGCTCTCCTGTATGTAGTAACCCATAGCAACCATCTGGCAGCCCAAGGAGTGGGAGCAAGAAAAAGTCTGCCACAAAGTGACACACCTTTCCCCGCTACATGGCAGAGAAGCACGAAATCGGGTCACCAATCAGCGATCCGTTCACCCAACTCCAACATATTCCACCCCTATAGGGCTCCATGCACTGGCCATATAGGGTTAACAGTGTATAGCAAGCCAAAAGTGCCTGAAATTGCCTTATCAACAGTATGATAAAGTATAACAGAGAGGTATACATAAATCACAGCAGGGCATAGATATATTTAAAAAGTAACAAAATTATAAGGGCTATAATGCGCATTGGACATCCCAAATCCAGGAAATAATCCATCATTCTTTCCATAAAGCTTCATCCACCGTTCACTCCGGTAATCATTATCTGTTGTAGGATATAAAAGAAGAAAAGATATATAAGTAAAACAACATGTATATCTCCTAAGTACTTTATTTCATGTTTGTATATATATATATATATATATATATATATATATATATATATATATACCAATATCATACCAATGAATCAACTTAGTATTCTCAGATGAATCAGCACCATACTACAAAGCTATCTGTATATCGGGATCTATATCAATACGTTTAATTTGTAGTCAACATTAAGACCCTTAGGGGTTAAAGTACCTAACCTGTGAATCCACTGCAATTCTTTTCGAAGTAGCAACTTTGCTCTGTCGCCCCCCGTCTCAAAGGGGGTACATGGTCTATAATTCGAAAGCGTAATTGGTTTTCACTATGTTTAAATTCTTTGAAGTGTCTTGAAACTGGCAGATCAAGTCTTTTTTTACGGATGGTATACCTGTGATGGGTCAAACGTATTTTCAAATCCAATGTAGTCTCCCCTACATACCAAAGATCACACGGACATGTGAGGAGATAAATAACAAAGTCCGCACTACATGTCAAAAAGTGCCTTATATTGAATATTTCCCCACTCACAGGATGCGTAAACTCACCACCCTTCAACATAAGCCGGCAGTTTACACATGCCAGGCATGGGTAACAACCCAACTTTCGTGGTGCCAAGTAAGTTTGTGTGGACAATTTAAGTGGTGGAAAGTCCGAGTGTACCAATTGGTCACCCAGACTTTTCGACCTTCTATAAGAAAAAACAGGTGGGGTACTGAACTCCGGAATGTCTTTATGGCATTTATGTAGCACTGGCCAGTGATGTCTTATAATATTACCAATTTTAGTAGCTTGTTCTGAGAAGGTAGATACATAATGAATCCTAGTCCATAATCCCTGTTTTTGTCGAGGTTGCAGAGCTGCATCTCTGCCGACCGAGAGAGCCTGTCTCTTTTGTTGCTCCACTAATTTTTTCTCATAACTTCTCTGTGTAAATTTACATGCCATATTATCTAAAGTAACCTGGAGTTGCGTAGGTTCCGACACAATACGTATAGCTCGTAAGAATTGACTAAACGGTAAGTTCTTAATCATACTTCTTGGATGTCCGCTATGATAATGTAATAGTGAATTCTTATCTGTGGGTTTAACATATAACTTTGTTTTCAAAGTCTGGTCAATTATTGATACATCAGTATCCAAAAATTGTATATTTTTGGTAGAATGCACAAGGGTAAACTTGACATAAGGATCAATGTCGTTCAAAAACTCATGAAAGGAAAACAGTTTCATTAAGGATCAATGCCACAGGAGGAAGACGTTGTCGATGTATCTCCACCACGCCGCTACATGTGCGGCGTGGTGGGAGACAAGGACGACATCCTCCTCCAAATGGCGCATATACATATTAGCATAGGTCGGGGCCATGTTAGATCCCATGGCCACGCCCTTGCACTGAACATAAAACTGATCCTGGAAAAGAAAATAATTGTGTCGCAGGACTATATCCAGTAGCGCCAAAATAAAATCCTGGCACTCATGGGTATAATCAGAAGTCCGCAAAAAGTCGGATATTGCTGAAATGCCTCTATCGTGATCTATTGACGTATAGAGACTCACTATGTCAAATGACGCTAATATCCAGTCCGAGTGGCCAGAGAGATCCAAACCTTGCAACTTCAACAAAAAATCCTTAGTGTCTCTAATATAAGACTTAGCCTCAATAGCATATCTGCGCAGTATTTTATCCAAAAAAACAGAGATGTGGGAAAAAATAGAGTCGGACCCCGAAACGATGGGGCATCCAGGTGGGTCCACCAGTGTCTTATGTATTTTGGGAAGTACATAAATCACTGGTGTAATTGGTTGTTCCACAATGAGAAATTTTTCCACATCACTATTAATCACACCCCCTCTCAAGGCCTCCTGGACTACCAAATGAATACGTCTAGCAATATCAAATTTGGGATCCATGGACACTGTAGTATAAACATTTACATCTGACAATTGCCTCTGGATCTCGGCAACATATTTATCGGTGTCCATAACAACCGTCGCTCCACCCTTGTCCGCGGGCTTGACAGTGAGACTCCTATCCATACGAAGTTGGACAAGGGCCCGGCTCTCATCCACCGTCAGATTAGGGTGTGCGAAAGTATTAGTGTCAAAATCAGATCTCAATGCATCTATATCCTTATTCACTGCTGATATAAATGCTTCAATAGCAGGCGATTCAATTATCGGAATGAAAGTACTTTTGTTACCCAATTGGAACAGGTCCAAAGTTAATTCTGATGTTCTACCCTTATCAACAGCTATATTATTTTTAAACCACACTTTCAATTTCAATGAACAATATAACCGAAATAAGTCATTTTCAATATCAAACCAGCTAGCAAACGAGCTAGGACAATAAGTAAGTCCCTTTGATAACACGCTCACCTGTGCTGCCGTCAAAGGTTTAGAGGAAATGTTCACCACTATTGTTTCTTCTTGATATTTGGTGTCTTGGTCATTGGTGGGTGTGACTTGTTGGAGCGTGTTTTTGTATAGCTTGCGGTGTCGCCTACCACCCCTCCTGGTTCTGTGTCTAGTATATTTGTTGGAGTTGAACTCTCCCCTAAAAAAGAATCCGGAGTATTTGAAGGATTAATATTCTCATGTTGTCTTTTAGGTTTTCTTCTTTGGTCCCGACGAGCCATGCCTCTTATATCATCTGACTGCCAGTTATAAACAGCACCCCTCTTGTAATCCTCTGTATCCCGTGTCCATTTCATCCGCTTTGTTTCTTCTGCCTCAGTCTTAAACCTGGAAAGATGTATATTAAGTCCATCCTTAAACTTAGTAAACTCGTCCTCTGTTAAATGATGGCATAGTGAGTTTTCAAGTGTAGACAGTTCATCTCGTATCATAGTTAATTCAGTTTGCAAAAACTGGAGGAGGATGTCGTTCTTGTCTCCCACCACGCCGCACATGTAGCGGCGTGGTGGAGATACATCGACGACGTCTTCCTCCTGTGGCATGGATCCTTAATGAAACTGTTTTCCTTTCATGAGTTTTTGAACGACATTGATCCTTATATCAAGTTTACCCTTGTGCATTCTACCAAAAATATACATTTTTTGGATACTGATGTATCAATAATTGACCAGACTTTGAAAACAAAGTTATATGTTAAACCCACAGATAAGAATTCACTATTACATTATCATAGCGGACATCCAAGAAGTATGATTAAGAACTTACCGTTTAGTCAATTCTTACGAGCTATACGTATTGTGTCGGAACCTACGCAACTCCAGGTTACTTTAGATAATATGGCATGTAAATTTACACAGAGAAGTTATGAGAAAAAATTAGTGGAGCAACAAAAGAGACAGGCTCTCTCGGTCGACAGAGATGCAGCTCTGCAACCTCGACAAAAACAGGGATTATGGACTAGGATTCATTATGTATCTACCTTCTCAAAACAAGCTACTAAAATTGGTAATATTATAAGACATCACTGGCCAGTGCTACATAAATGCCATAAAGACATTCCGGAGTTCAGTACCCCACCTGTTTTTTCTTATAGAAGGTCGAAAAGTCTGGGTGACCAATTGGTACACTCGGACTTTCCACCACTTAAATTGTCCACACAAACTTACTTGGCACCACGAAAGTTGGGTTGTTACCCATGCCTGGCATGTGTAAACTGCCGGCTTATGTTGAAGGGTGGTGAGTTTACGCATCCTGTGAGTGGGGAAATATTCAATATAAGGCACTTTTTGACATGTAGTGCGGACTTTGTTATTTATCTCCTCACATGTCCGTGTGATCTTTGGTATGTAGGGGAGACTACATTGGATTTGAAAATACGTTTGACCCATCACAGGTATACCATCCGTAAAAAAAGACTTGATCTGCCAGTTTCAAGACACTTCACAGAATTTAAACATAGTGAAAACCAATTACGCTTTCGAATTATAGACCATGTACCCCCTCTGAGACGGGGGGCGACAGAGCAAAGTTGCTACTTCGAAAAGAATTGCAGTGGATTCACAGGTTAGGTACTTTAACCCCTAAGGGTCTTAATGTTGACTACAAATTAAACGTATTGATATAGATCCCGATATACAGATAGCTTTGTAGTATGGTGCTGATTCATCTGAGAATACTAAGTTGATTCATTGGTATGATATTAGTATATATATATATATATATATATATATATATATATATATATATACAAACATGAAATAAAGTACTTAGGAGATATACATGTTGTTTTACTTATATATCTTTTCTTCTTTTTTATCCTACAACAGATAATGATTACCGGAGTGAACGGTGGATGAAGCTTTATGGAAAGAATGATGGATTATTTCCTGGATTTGGGATGTCCAATGCGCATTATAGCCCTTATAATTTTGTTACTTTTTAAATATATCTATGCCCTGCTGTGATTTATGTATACCTCTCTGTTATACTTTATCATACTGTTGATAAGGCAATTTCAGGCACTTTTGGCTTGCTATACACTGTTAACCCTATATGGCCAGTGCATGGAGCCCTATAGGGGTGGAATATGTTGGAGTTGGGTGAACGGATCGCCGATTGGTGACCCGATTTCGTGCTTCTCTGCCATGTAGCGGGGAAAGGTGTGTCACTTTGTGGCAGACTTTTTCTTGCTCCCACTCCTTGGGCTGCCAGATGGTTGCTATGGGTTACTACATACAGGAGAGCCCTGTGGTCCAGTTGGATAAATGGAGGACATGGACCGATAGTGTATAAATAGTAAGCCTTATTGTACCTATTTGAATATCGTTGTGAGCGGTATGGTGCTATGTATGATCTTGTAGTACTACAGAGAGTTGATAATATTAGGATTAGGTTGCGGGCGTTTCCCTGCTCTAAAATGGGGGATGTGTATACCTGGTGAAAAGGATGCATGTTACTCAAGCGTGGCACATATTGAGTATCCTGCTGACGTACATTTACTGGGGCATGCACATTGGAACCCCATAGACGCTAACGGAGCCACATGTCTGTGTGCAACTAAAGGCTTCATCCTCCGCTACACCTGGTAGGGTGTTTATGAATATTATGTACATCTGACATGATTAACTGACATTTGAGGTTTTTACATTGTAACTATTATTCACTAAGTGTGATTTGTTTATTTTAATCATGTTATAATAGGATGGCACTTCACGATGGCACTTCAGGAATTTTTTTAATATGCATTATGTTTTAAATTCACAGCACACCTGTATTGTATTTTTATTGATTGATTGTAAAGTTGATTGATTAATTATTATGCTCACTTGAGTTTTTGTATAAATGTTTTACTCACATTGCCAATGACTGCTTGAGAAAGGCTCAGTCTGGGCCGAAACGTCGCAATCCCACATGGGTAAATAAAGACTTTCATTTTTTCACTTTTTTACTGGAGAGTGCTGCCTCTTTTTTCCTTTTTAGATAGATAGATAGATAGATAGATAGATAGATAGATAGATAGATAGATAGATAGATATGGTGCACTGTATGGCTACTTTATTATAGACATCTATCTAGCACCTAGTACCTGATTTTGGGGTCTTTTCACAATGCGTCAACAGGATCCAATAAGTTGGAAGTTTTCAGTCTGGAGGAAAATTGAAATGGTTTCCACAGTTTAAAAGACAGCAGATTGGCAGAAGCATATCCAAATGAGCACATGACATCACAGCATTTCATGACATCATGGAAATCCATGACATCACAATGTTGGCACTTGTGTAAGAAACCCAGACTGTTGATGCTACTCATTCCTCTTCAGGTGGGTGACTGTGGAGTCAAAGGTACAGCAGGCATGTACAGACTTTCTCCAGCTTTCTTACTGCTCACAGGACACTGGATGGATTCCTTATTCGTGATAGAGAGTTAGATAAAGAAGTTAACAAAAGCAATGGCAGCACAGAATGGGAAAAGCCTGTAGATCTGACAAAGATCACAGTATCAAAAAAGACAAAGATCAGGCAGCACACTCAAAGTAAAGAGTGAAAATAGTGGATTTATTTACCCATGCAGGAAGTGCGATGTTTCGGCTATATATTGGCTTCAGAGGAAGGCTCCAGTATAGAGCTGAAACGTCGCGCTTCCTGCATGGGTAAATAAATCGACTTTTTTCACTTTTTACATTGAGTGTGCTGCCTGATTTTTGTCTTTTTTTAGTTAGATAAAGAGGTAGAGAGATATGAATGTGGGACCTGACACATGCTGCTCTGAGGGAGGTGTAGAAAACCCTTCAGCTTGTGTGTATGAGGATAGGTCTGTTCCTAGCACAGACACAGACGAGCTATTATCTCATCTGAGATCTGTACATGGTTTATATAATTCTTCAAACTTTTCTCACCAGAATGATTAGTTTACATGGTGAAAAGAGGTCAGGAGAGTCCACATTTGAAAAAAAAAGCATTGGGAAGATGTCCATGAAGTAAGCAACTACATGAGTATATCTGGTTAAAACCATGGTAATCCTAGAAAACCACTTTAAAGGGAACCTGTCATCTCAGAAACACCCCCTGAACTAGAGTAAGCAGTGTATAGTGTAAGTGATGCTGAATCCGAATATGTAAGTTTTATCTTCATACTCGCTTCCATTACGACGCTGTGCTCCCACAAACTTGCAGTAAAATGCACTCACTGGACTCTTCTTTGAGTCCTCTCCATTATGTGAGTGAGCACTGGAGTCCAGTGAGTGCATTTTACTGCTGGTTTGTGGGAGCACAGCGTCAGAATGGAAGTGAGTATGAAGATAACAATTACATATTCGGATTCAGCATCACTTACACTATACAACGCTTACTCTAGTTCACGAGGTGTTTCTGAGGTGACAGGTTCCCTTTAAGGCATCTTTCACACGAACGTTGTGTTTTGCGGTCTGCAAATTGCTGAGCCGCAAAAACAACGGATGGCATCTGTGTGCATTCCGTATTTTGCGGAACGGAACAGCTGGCCCCTAATAGAACAGTACTATTCTTGTCCGTAATACGGATAAGAATATGACATGTTCTATTTTTTTGCGGGCCTACGGAACAGGCATACGGATGCGGACAGCACGCGGTGTGCTGTCCGCATTTTTCACATGAATCGGAGTCCGCAAAAAATACGTTCGTGTGAAAGAGGCCTTAGGCTGTGAAAACACAATATATGGTCCAGCAGTGGGATCTATATGCTTATCATTGCTAATTGCCAGACCCTACCTGTACATACATCATACATGCTGTATGTTTCAATAGCATGTACAGAATTTCCTAGTGCGTCACAGTAGCGAATCGCTTTAACTTGAAATAGTATAAAAAAAACAAAAAATAATACTTACCTGATCCATTTACTCGTGATGGGCCGGATGCGGCCATCTTACTTGAAAATCTCTACTGAAATTCCGTACCCGGTGAAGTATGGAAGTATGACATCACCACGCCAGCTGGCGTGATGACATCTTCTCGTACCGTGCAAGATTTTCAACCAGACTTTAAAGCAAGATGGCCGCAGCCAACTGTTGCCAGAAAATGGTGGAATGTCATTGCACCCTGTAGTTACAAAGAAATGCACTTCTTGACGAAATAATTCGTCACAAAGCGGATTTTCTTTTTAAAATTCGGGGAAGCAGTGAATCGAATTTTACAAAACTGCGCTAATCTTAATTGTTACCCCAGACCAACTTGACATATAACCCCACTAAAGGTGTGATTTATACCAGAGTATACTATGTTGTACTATATAATTTTATCTTGCACCTGTTCTTTATTAGCATTCTTCATACATGGCCCACTACTGCTTATCCATTTTAATCCCTTAGTGATCACTCATACGCCTTTTTACGGTGGTCACTAAGGGGCCTTAGACTGAGCCATCACTTTTTTATGGTGGCCCAGTCTAAGCGCTGCACGGGTCCCCCTCTCACAGGGGCCGTGCTCTAACAACCCAGACCGTCAACAGTGCCGATCCGGGCTGTTTAACACTTGCTGTGGGCAATGGCACCCGCCAAATGTAAAGTGCTTACAGAGGGAGCGGACTCCCTCTGTCTCCCATCAGCACCCCGCAAATGCGATTGCAGGGTGCCGATGTGTGTGAAGGCTGGCAGGAGTCTTATGTAGGCCCCAGACCAGCCTTGAGTAATTATCCACAGGCTGCGCCTCTTTGGTCAATGTCAGAATAGCACTGACATTAAAATGGAATGCACTATAGCGATAGTGCATTGCATTTTAAAATCAATCAAAAAGGTGTCTGTTATAGTCCCCTTATGGGACTATTAAGTGGTAAAAAAAAGGTAAAAAAAAAAATCTCCCCCATATGTTTGGTATTGCCACGTCCGGACTACATAAATATCATGTAAATGATCCCCTACGGTGAACACCGTAAAAAAATAAAATAAAATTTAAAAAAAAACACAGAATTGCTAATTTATTCTTAGTTACCACCGAAAAAACGTAATAACAAGCGATCAAAAAGCGTAATTTACTCCAGAATGATATAAATTAAAAATAGAAGTCGTCCTGCAAAAATCAAGCCCTCACACAAAAATCAAGCCCTCACAAAACTTCTGGGTCTTGAGAAGCGGCAATGCAAATTTTTTTTTCTTAAAAAAAAAAAAAAAGGGTTTATTGCAAAATAAAATGTAAAAAAAAAACTATATGTATTTGGTATCACTGTAATCGTACTGACCCAGAGAATAAAGATATTATGTTATTTATACCGAAAAATTAACACTGTAAAATCTATACCATACAAACGCAGTGGCAGTATTGCAGTTTTTCCCATCTCCCTCCCAGAAAGAGTTAATAAAAGTTAATCAGAAAGTTATGTGTACCCCAAAATGGCGCCATTAAAAACTACAGCTTGTCCTGAAAAAACAAGCCCTCATGAAGCTATATAGACAGAAAAATAAAAATGTTATAGCTCTTGGAACGTGATGATGAAAAAAGGAAGAAAAACGCTTGGTCAGTAAGGCCCAAAACAGGCTGGTCACTAAGGGGCTGTTCAGACGGCCGTGGTATTGCGGATCCACAAAAATGCAAATCCGAAATACTACGGATGCCGACCGGCCGGGCACCTAGTACTAAATGCCTATTCTTGTCTGCTACTGCGGACAAGAATAGGACATGTTTTACTTTTTTTTGCGGAGCCGCAGCTGCCCAGGATCATTGAAGTGAATGAGGCCGCACCTATTCCGCAATTTAGCGGAATAGGTGCGGACCTGTTCACACGGTTGTGTGAACGGGCCCTACGGGTTTAAAATAGATAAGCCAACTTGTTTTATCCCTATTTTCTGTGACTGTGCACTGGGCATGGGAGCCATCTGCATTGCTACAGAGCTCCTAGAAAGATATGGATGTAGGCATTTTGCCATAATGACATGAAACCTACAAGACACCCTGCTTACAGATGTCAGCACCAATGGGTTTTACAGAAATTGGATGAAATAATTAAAAAAAACTCTAGTTGTCTGCAGGCCGATTCTAGCTCATCTGCTGCCTGAGGCAAAAATTTAAGTGGAGCCCCCCCCCCCATTAAAAAAATAGTATGAAAGTCAAGTAACCACCGAACTCCTAGACTGTCCTGCCGGATCTCGGGCAGTACGAGTACAGATAATATAGTAGATATTCCCTGCAGTCCTATGTAACAACACAGATAACACTAGTGCTGGTAATGTGGTAGTGTTACCTGCAGTCCTATGTAAAAACCACAGATAACACTAGTGTAGATCATGTGGTAGTGTTACCTGCGTCCTTAGTGTGCCTCCCGATGCCTCTACCACGGACTCCATGCTGGTGGCGCTGCCACCTCTTCCTTCTTCTTCTTGCCCCACACAGAACATCCTGATGCAGCTGCATCAAGACATAGGAACACTGTGGGCATGGTGATGGTGATACACATACAGGGACAGACACACACACAGGGACAGTGTGCCCCTCACAGTAGTTGTGCCCTCTCTGTCCCTTCTTCAGAGTAGTAATGCCCATTGTGCCGCCTTCACAGTAGTAATGCCCAGTGTGCCCCCATAATAGTTATGATCCTTCACAGTAGTTATGCCCTCTTTGTGCCCCCTTAACAGTAGTAATGCACTCTGGGCCCCCTTCACAGTAGTAATGCCCATTGTTCCCCCTTCATAGTAGTAATGCCCACTGTGTCCCTGCACAGTAGTAATGCCCATTGTGCCCCTTCATAGTAGTAAGGCCTATTGTGCCCTCTTGCCTATTGTGCCCCCTTCATAGTAGTAATGCTCTCTGTGTCCCCTTTATAGTAGTAATGCTCTTTGTGTCCCCTTTATAGTAGTAATGTCCTCTGTGCCCCCTTTATAGTAGCAATGCCCTCTGTGCCCCCTTTATAGTGGCAAAGCTCTCTGTGGCCCCTTTATAGTAGTAGTGCCATCTGTGCTCCCCTTTATAGTAGAAAAGCCCTCTGTGCCCCTTTTTATAGTAGAAAAGCCCTCTGTGCCCCTTTATGGTAATAATGCCCTCTGTGCCACCTTTGTAGTAGTAATGCCCACTGTGCCCCCCTTATTGTAGTAATGCCCTCTGTGCCCGCTTTGCAGTAGTAATGCCCTGTGTGTCCCCCTTTCTAGTAGTAATGCCCACTGTGCCCCCCTTTGTAATAGTAATACACACTGTGCCCCCTTTGTAGTATTATTGCCCTCTCCTCTGTGGCCCCTTTGTTGTATTAATGCCCTCTCCACTGTACCCCCTTTGTAGTATTAATGCCCTCTCCTCTGTGTCCCCATTGTAGGAGAAATGCCATCTGTGCCTCCTCTGTACCTAACACAGTACCTACTCACCTTGTCCCATTCCTCACAGTCTTCTCTCCCCTGCTGCAGACAAAGATGGCTCCGCATGACTGTGTAGGCGGAGCTTATGCAGATTCCCGCGCTGCAAGCTCCACCCACAGAGGCTTGCGGCACGATCTGTGGCTGCAGGCTGAATTCACCATTCAGTGTCTGCCAGCCTGAAGAAGGGGAGGAGCTCAGGGAGCAGAGCAGTGGGTGAGTGATGGGACCCAGCTCCCTGCACTCCAGGAGGGGAGGGGGGGAGCACAGCTTACAGGGAACACAGGCGGCATCCACCAGCAGTGTTTAACTGCTGTCTGTATGCCGCCCCCTCAAAAATACAGAAATCTGCCGCCTGAGGCGAGATTCTCATCTCGACTCATGGCAGAAGCGGCCCTGGTTGTCTGGTAAATTCCCCAACTTCCCATCACCGTTGCTCCAGTGCTACGTGCTGGTTTCTATTTATTAGGCTGCAGAAATAATGAACAACTCAACTTTGAAATGTGACATCCACTGCTGAAATATTCACTAAGAGTATAAGAAGCACAGTAGAGGAGTAGCCTGGATGAGAATGGCAAAAATGATAATGCAGAGGTCCCAGTGCAGAGCTGAGAGCCTAAGAAATTTAGTCTGCTGAAAGATTGCTGTTAGGAAAGGATGTGGTCGAGCTGTCTAGAGTTACAAAGCATTTGGAAGGACATTATAGCCCTGTTTAAACAAAAATGCTCCGTTTCCATAACACCCTCTCCCTTAATGTAGGAAATACTGTTGAAACAAAGGAAACTTTTCTTTTTTCTAACTGCTAAACCTTTAATTCCACATCACTGGAATCAACCTAAAACCCCAGCAACCTCCCAATGGCTTCAAAAGTTCAAACACCTTATTTCTCATGGAGGAACTGTCCTTGTGGGAGACAAGAACGCACACACAATTCACCCAGTCTTGGGATAGCTGGACAAAATTATGCTCTTCTAGTACATTCTTCACCTCTGTGTAAACCACTCAAAAATGACCTGTGACACCATCTTTCTGTATTACTTCCCTCTTGCCTATATCAGGACTTCCATGACCAAATTGTTCTTGTCAAATAAGTTCTTATTTTTATCTAAAGGTTTTAGATATGTATAAACCTTCTTTAATGCAAGGGCCTAATAAGATATTCAATATAGTATAGTATAATATAGTATAATATTTACAATATACTTATTTTATTTTTTTTTTTATTTTATGAGGAGAGTAACATGGTTTTAACTATAGCTGTATCAACCTCTGTCCCCCTCAGGAAGCAACGTGAAACATGTGTTAGGGCTGGTGTTTGTGGTGCCTACTGGGTCTGTATATCTGTATCCCTCCCTTGTGGGCTTGTTACTTATGCCACCTGCATTTTATGGTGTATCTGCATTGGTCCAACTGTGTTCATTTTGACCCTTGTAGGTGTCTTGTCATGTGGTGTTTTTTTGTCTTTACCAAATATGTGTGACTTTTAGTTGATGTACAATAAAGCTGATATTTTTAACCTTATAGAGAGAGGATTGTTAGAGGGTCTGTTCTTTGTAGGTGCTTCTACAGTATATCACCCTTAGTAACTAAAACTAGGGTCTCGAAACTGACTCTGATATAGAAACATTGGAGGAGATTAATAGAGATGAGCGAGCACTAAAATGCTCGGGTGCTCGTTATTCGAGACAAACTTTTCCCGATGCTCGGGTGCTCGTTTCGAGTAACGAACCCCATTGAAGTCAATGGGAGACTCGAGCATTTTTTGCAGGGGACCAAGGCTCTGCCTAGGGAAGGCTGGGTGAAAACCTGGAAACCTCAGAAAATGATGGAAACACCACGGAAATGGACAGGAAACAGCAGAGGCAGCATGCATGGATGCCTCTGAGGCTGCTTAATCCCACCATTACCCCAAATTCTAATGCAACAGCCTGGTGGTTACCCTCATGGCAATTGTGCTCACCCAGACCAAGAAAGGCGAGGCACATGCCCATCACATGTTAGGGAAGCACCCAACTAGGTGCAACGAAGGTCCATCACCCATGCCCATGCTGGCACTGCTCTCCTATTCCCAGCCACACGATGCAGGTATAAGCCTGACACAGCATGGCGGTGACACCAACAAGTGACCAAGTTAGATGAGGTAGCAGGTGAGCCACCCAAAAATTTAGCCTGATGCAGCATGGCGGTGACAACAGAGTGACCGAGTTAGACTGAGGTAGCAGGAGGTGAAGCACGGATGGTAATTCGAAGGAGGAGGAGGAGGGGTTGGAGGAAGAGGCATAGTAAGTCTGAGAAACCGTGACGGAGGTAGGCCGGGCAATCCTCCAAGTGGGCAGTACATGAGCGGCCCCAGGGTCAGACTCGGTCAGAGTAACCGATCTACACAACGGTAGCAGGTAGAGCACATTAAAAATTTAGCGTGGTCCTGTATGTGGACGTTGAGGGCTTGTGCATGTAGGTGGGCTGAACTTTTTTTCTGCTTGCGCTCCAACGTCTGCTGTAATGACAGCTGAACGTTGCGCAGGGACACATTGGTGGACAGTGTGGAGGATCATGGAAGCGAAGGGGTGGTTTTCCGGCGGGAGGCGCTCGTGCCGGGGTCCTGGGATGGGGGTTGACTCGCAGAGGCAGCGAGTGACACAAGGGAAGAAGCAGTGGTGGGACCCACATGAGGGGAACGGACGGCCTTGGTTTCATAGTGTTTAGCACTCGTATACCTGCGCATGCTGGTGGTGGTTAGGCTGGTAGTGGTGGAACCCCCACTTAATTTGGCATCAACTGGTACGGCTGTCAACATTGAGCTTGAACTAGTGGAGCATGTGTGGTATCGATTCTTCTGAGTTTAAAATCGTATACGTCCTAGATATACTATCTTGGGACCATATATTTCATGGATTTTTCGAACACGGAAAAGGAAAACGAGCTTGCTCTGGCCAGGGGAGTGTCTTTTCTACTGCAGCTAAGGGGACGTGTCCATGCTCTGCCTATCACAGGTCAGGAGCCAATTAAAAGAAGAACCAAAATAAAAATCAGTTCAAAATCTAATACGTCCCCTATCCGGGTAAATTGTTTGGAGAGAGGGCCTGTAGGTGGGGGAGCAGGCTGGGGGGAAGGAGGTTGAGCTGGAAGAGCCAGAGGAGTGCCCACTTGGCTAGCGTGTGTGGTGGTGACAACAGCCGGATGGAGTTCGAATGACGACGCAGGACCCCAACTTAAAAATTTAGCATCAACCGGTACGGTTGTCAACTATGAAATTGATCAAGTGGGGCATGTGTTGTATGCATTCTTCTCAGTTTAATACCGTATACGGCACCTATCCGGAAAAATAGTTTGGAGAGAGAGAAAGAGAGGAAAAAGACGTATTTTTAAAAGTGACGTTCAGTATAGATCAGTTAAAGAGAAAGAAAGGATTTTATGAAATGGATTTGTATCACTGAGAGCAAAAGAACCTATTTTTTTACGTGACGTGCAGTATAGATCACTTGGAGATAAAAAGGGGAATGTGCAGACTTGGGCTGCTATAGTTCAAACCACTATGGTGGTGACAACAGAGTGAGCGAGTGACACTGCGGTAACAGGCGAACCACATAAACATTTCTTCATGGCCCTGTATGGCAGCGGTGACAACAGAGTGACTGAGTTAGTATGCGGTAGCTGGTGAAGCACCCAAAAATTTAGCCTGACACAGCATGGCGGTTACACCACCAATGACTTTGTCCGACTGAGAATGCAGTGAAATGGCTTTTGTTGACCCTCCAAAAATTTTTTTCTTCTCGGAGTACATAAAGTCTACCCTCAGAAAAATATATTTTTTTAAATGTCGGTACTTGCGCCTCCTGAAAAATTGTTTTGGACTGTCTGTTTAACGCTCCTGAAACATTGTTTTACACTGTCTTTAGTTGACACTGCGGAAAAATTGTTTGGAGAGAGGGCCTGCAGGTGGACCTCCGGAAAAATTGTTCAGAGAGAGGGCCTGTAGGTGGACCTCCGGAAAAATTGTTTAGAGAGAGGGCCTGTAGGTGGACCTCCGGAAAAATTGTTTAGAGAGAGGGCCTGTAGGTGGACCTCCGGAAAAATTGTTCAGAGAGAGGGCCTGTAGGTGGACCTCCGGAAAATTGTTTAGAGAGAGGGCCTGTAGGTGGACCTCTGGAAAAATTGTGGTAAAAGAGTGCCAGTTGGACCTCTAAAAAATGGCGTTTTTTGGGTTAGCGTTAGGCAAAGACGACAAGGAGGAGGAGGAGTAGGAGGAATCGGATACATAAGTAATGTTAATCTTTAGCTGCTTTCCCCCGGAGGAGATTTGAATTCCGGTGAAATCCAGGCTTTGTTCATTTTAATAAGCGTCAGCCTGTCAGCGCTGTCAGTTGACAGGCGTGTACGCTCATCGGTGATGACGCCACAAGCTGCACTGAATACCCGCTCTGATAGCACGCTAGCGGCAGGGCAGGCCAGCACCTCCAATGCGTACAGCGCCAGTGTCCAGCTTTGAAACCCAGTAGTTGTATGGAGCAGAGTGATCGGTCCAGACGTTGGTATGGTCAGCTAGGTATTCCCTCACTATCTTTCTGTACAGCTCGCCCCTACTCTGCCTAGACTGGGGACAGGTGACAGTGTCTTGCTGGGGTGACATAAAACTGGCAAAGGCCTTGGAGAGCGTTCCCCTGCCAGTGCTGGACAAGCTGCCTGATCACCTCTCTCCCCCCCTTACTTGGCCCACAGAACCATGCCCTCTGCCGCTAGCAGTGTCAGATGGGAAGGATTGTTTCAGCTTGTGCACCAGGGCCTGTTGATATTGATTCACTCTCATACTCCTTTCCCCTACAGGGATGAGAGTGGAAAGGTTCTGCTTGTACCGTGGGTCCAGGAGAGTGAACACCCAGTAATCGGTGTTTGAAAAAATGCTTCTAACGCTAGGGTCACGGGATAGGCAGCCTAACATGAAGTCTGCCATGTGCGCCAGAGTCCCAACACGCAAGAATTCCCTCCTCTCACTGGCCTGACTCTCCATTTCCTCCTCCTCCTCCAAGTCCTCCTCTTCAGCCCATACACGCTCAAGAGTTAAGGACTGAGCACTGGTACCCTCTTCTGTCTCACCGACATTCTCCTCCTCCTCATCCTCATCCCCCTCCTCCAATACGCGCTGAGAAACAGACTGGAGGGTGCTATGGCTATCAAGCGACGCATCTTCCTCCACCGTCTCTTGTGACAAGCGCAAAGCGCACTTCATGCTGAGCAGTGAGTTTTTCAACAGGCAAAGCAGCGGGATGGTGAGGCTGATAATGGTGGCATCGTCGCTCACCATCTGTGTTGACTCCTCAAAGTTGCTCAACACCTGGCAGATATCAGACATCCACGTCTACTCCTCATTGTAGACTTGAGGAATCTGACTGACCTGACTACCAGTTCTGGTGGAAGTTGACATCTGGCAGTCTACAATCGCTCTGCGCTGTTGGTAAACTCTGGATAACATGTTTAATGTCAAATTCCATCTTGTGGGCACATCGCACAACAGTCGGTGAGCGGGCAGTTGTAGGCGGCGCTGCGCTGCCCTGAGAGTGGCAGCATCTGTGGTCGACTTGCGGAAATGCGCACAGATGCGGCGCACCTTGGTGAGCAAATCAGACAGATTGGGGTATGTCTTGAGGAACCGCTGAACTATTAGATTGAACACATGGGCCAGGCATGGCACATGTGTCAGTCTGCCGAGTTGCAGAGCCGCCACCAGGTTACGCCCGTTGTCACACACAACCATGCCTGGCTTGAGGTTCAGCGGTGCCAGCCACAGATTGGTCTGCTCCGTGATGCCCTGTAACAGCACTTGGACGGTGTGCCTTTTGTCACCTAAGCTCAGCAATTTGAGCACCGCCTGCTGGCGCTTACCCATGACACTGCTGCTGCGCCTAGAGCTACCCACTGAAGGCGCCGTGCCCACGGATGGTAATTCGGAGGAGGAGGTGGAGGAGGAGGAAAGGTCGGAGGAGGAGGCATAGTACGTCTGAGAGACCGTGACCGAGGTAGGCCCCGCAATCCTCGGTGTGGGCAGTACATGAGCGGCCCCAGGGTCAGACTCGGTCCTAGCCTCCACCAAGTTAACCCAATGTGCCGTCAGTGATATATAGTGTCGATGCTCGGCAGCACTTGTCCACATGTCCGTAGTTAGGTGGACCTTCTCAATAACCGCGTTGGTCAGGGCATGGATGATGTTCTGTGACATGTGCTGGTGTAGGGATGGGACGGCACATCGGGAAAAATAGTGGCGGCTGGGGACCGAATACCGAGGGGCAGCCATCGCCATGAGATTGTGAAAGGCCTCGGTCTCTACCAGCCTATAGGGCAGCATCTCCAGGATCAGCAATTTGGAGATGTGGACGTTGAGGGCTTGGGCATGTGGGTGGGTGGAACTGTATTTCCTCTTGCGCTCCAGCGTCTGCTGTAAAGACAGCTGAACGCTGCGCTGGGACACATTGGTGGACGCTGTGGAGGATCGTGGAGGCGAAGGTGTGGTTTTCCGGTGGGAGGCGCTCGTGCCGGGGTCCTGGGCAGGGGGTTGACTAGCAGAGGCAGCGAGTGACACAAGGGAAGGAGCAGTGGTGGGACCTGCAGGAGGTGAACGGCCTTGGTTCCATTGAGTGGGGTGTTTAGCACTCATATGCCTGCGCATGCTGGTGGTGGTTAGGCTAGTAGTGGTGGCACCCCTGCTGATCCTGGTGTGGCACAGGTTGCACACCACAGTTCGTCAGTCATTCTCACTTTCTTTAAAGAACCTCCAGACTTGCGAACATCTAGGCCTCGCCACGGGAACTTCACTACGTGAAACAGTTGCTGCTGATGCACCAGCTCTGGCCCTGCTTCTCCCTCTGGCCACACCACTGCCTCTTCCAACCTGTTCTGGTGCAGCACTCGCCTCCGCCTCAGAAGCACTGTCTTCACTCGGCTTATCAACCCAGCTTGGGTCAGTCACCTCGTCATCCTCCGATTCCTCAGTCTGCTCCCCCCTCGGACTTCCTGCCCTGACAAGAACTTCACCACTGTCTGACAACCGTGTCTCCTCATCGTTTGACACCTCTTTACACACTTCTTCCACTAATTCAACGTTGTCATCATCATCATCACCCACAGACTGCGACAGTTGGAAAACTTGGGCATCGGGAAAGAGGTCAGCAGCAACCTGAGAAGTGGTTTGTGACTCTGGGAAGGGTCCAGAAAACAGTTCCTGAGAGTATGCCGGATCGCATTCCAAATTTTCCTGGGAGGGGGCAGACTGGGGGGAAGGAGGTTGAGGTGGAGGAGCCAGAGGAGTGCTCCCTTGGGTAATGTGGGTGGACTGCGTGGAAGACTGACTGGTGGACAAATTACTTGAAGCATTGTCCGCAATCCATGACATCAGCTGTTCGCACTGTTGTGGTTTCAACAGTCCTCTACCACGTGTCCCTGTAAGTTGAGACATGAAGCTAGGGAGTGTAGCTCTGCGGCATTCCCCTTCTCCCTCATCAGCAGGTACTGTCTCACCCTGCCCAGGACCACGGCCTCTGCCCCCTGCAGTAATTGAATGCCCACGCCCATGCCCTCGTCCTCGACCCTTAGCCCTGGGGTTCAACATTTTCTGTATATAAGTGTATTATATAAAAATAATAAAAATTACGTATGTTATTACGTACCGTGCAGTATGGAGCAATTACACTGAAACTATTAGATTAGGCAGATTTGGTCTGCTTAAATGCAACCCAGACAAATGTCGCACAGAGATTTTTGTAATGTAGCTGTATCAGTGAGAGCAAAAGACCTTTTTTAATTAAGTGACGTTTAGAATATGTCACCTGGACTGAAAATACGGATTGTGGTTTGTATATAGGTGGATAAGTTAGAGCTAAATTACTTATGTTATTACGTAGCATGCAGTATGTAGCAATTACACTGAAACTATTAGATTAGGCAGACTTGGTCTGCTTAAGTGCAACCCAGACAAATGTCGCACAGAGATTTTTGTAATGTAGCTGTATCAGTGAGAGCAAAAGACCTTTTTTAATTAAGTGACGTACAGAATGTGTCACCTGGACAGAAAATACGGATTTTGGTTTGTGGTGACTGGACAGCTGAACTGTGACACACAGAATGGTTCCACACAGCTGTATGAAATGGATTTGTATCACTGAGATAAAACAACAAAAAAACTTTTTTTAAATTTTTTTTATTTTTATTTTTTAACGTGACGTGCAGAAACTATCAGAGAGCAAACTCAGCCACTACTGACTGTGGCTATTTTGACTGCAACCCAGACAAATGTCGCACAGAGATTTTTGTAATGTAGCTATATCAGTGAGAGCAATAGACCTTTTTTAATTAAGTGACATACAGAATGTGTCACCTGGACAGAAAATACGGAGTGTGGTTTGTGGTGAGTGGACAGCTGAACTGTGACACACAGAATGGTTCCACACAGCTGTATGAAATGGATTTGTA
Organism: Rhinella marina; assembly: GCA_900303285.1. Classification (NCBI taxonomy): domain Eukaryota; kingdom Metazoa; phylum Chordata; class Amphibia; order Anura; family Bufonidae; genus Rhinella; species Rhinella marina. The sequence goes on from ONZH01018078.1 coordinate 34,199, forward strand.
TCACTGAGATAAAACAACAAAAAAACAATTTTTTTATATATTTTTTTAAATATATATTTTTTATATATATATATGTGTTTTTTTTAACGTGACGTGCAGAAACTATCAGAGAGCAAACTCAGCCCCTGCTGACTGTGGCTATTTTGACTGCAACCCAGACAAATGTCGCACAGAGATTTTTGTAATGTAGCTGTATCAGTGAAAGCAAAAGACCGTATTTGATTACATAGAAACATAGAAACATAGAAGATTGACGGCAGAAAAAGACCACCTGGTCCATCTAGTCTGCCCTTTTATTATCCTTTTATTGTTATCTTAGGATAGATACATGTTTATCCCAGGCATGTTTAAATTCAGTTACTGTGGATTTATCAACCACCTCTGCTGGAAGTTTGTTCCAAGCTTCTACTACTCTTTCAGTGAAGTAATATTTTCTAATGTTGTTCTTGATTTTTCCCCCAACTAACCTCAGATTGTGCCCCCTTGTTCTTGTGTTCAGATTCTTATTAATAACTCTTCCCTCCTGAACTTTATTCAGTCCTTTAACATATTTAAAGGTTTCAATCATGTCCCCCCTTTCTCTTCTTTCCTCCAGACTATACATATTAAGAACTCGGAGTCTTTCTTGATAAGTTCTATGCTTTAGACCTTCCACCATTTTTGTAGCTCTTCTTTGGACCCGTTCTATTTTAGCAATATCCTTTTGTAGGTGAGGTCTCCAGAATTGAACACAGTATTCCAGATGTGGTCTCACTAGAGCTCTATACAGAGGGATCACAATCTCCCTCTTTCTGCTTGTTATACCTCTAGCTATTACACCTCTAGCTATTACGTGACGTACAGTATGGGTCACCTGGACAGAAAATACGGATTGTTGTTTGTGGTGAGTGGACAGCTTAACTGTGACACACAGAATGGTTCCACACTGCTGTATGAAATGGATTTGTATCACTGAGATAAAACAATAAAAAAAGGGTTATATATGGTGATAGCTGCACTACTACTGCCAGCCATCCCAGCCAGGAGACAAAAAAAAATATCTTGTAGCCCTTAGTAGGGCTGTTGGGTTCTTTTGAGATCACTCCTGCCTAACAGAGAACTAAATCCAGGCCCTAACACTCTCCCTGAAACGCAGCAGCTCTGTCCCTAACGACATCCAGACAGCATCTGAGCCGAGCACCGCAGGCAGTCACTAGTATATTCCAGGGTCACCTGATCAGGCCAGCCAACCCCTGCTATCGACATGTAAGGGCCCCACATGATGCTGGGTGTACTGCAGAGTCTCCCTGGCTTGTGATTGGCTGAGTTTATAGGCGCCAAAAATTCAAAATGCGGGAGATGCCATTTCCTCGAGCATGGCGAGATACTCGTCCGAGCAGCGAGCACTTACGAGTACCGTAATACTCGAACAAGCACCAAGCTCGGACGAGCGTGCTCGCTCATCTCTAGAGATTAATCAAACTGGTGTAAAGTAGAATTGGCTTAGTTACCCATAACAACCAATCAGATTCCAGGAGCTGTGGAAAATGACAGGTGAAAGCTGATTGATTGCTATGGGCAACTAAGCCAGTTCTACTTTACACCAGTTTGATTAATCTTCCCCATTGTTCCCTTTATCTTACCTGGTTCTTTAGCATTCTTTGATCTACTTGGTTGCTGCTCAAGTAAAAATAGCTTAGTCACAGTATGTCATTGTTTGTATTAGTTTGTATTCATAGTGTTAAATCCTACAAATTTGAGCAAATACAGGAAGTATAATATTGCCTCACAAAAAGAGGAGTGAGAAGTGCTTGGTGTGGATAAATGATCTTTTAGCTGCAGCCCCCGTCTGTGATGTACTGTATCTTCTGTGAGCTTCCCAAAGTATTCAATAAACGTATAACTGAAAAAAGCAGCAGGAAAACTGAGTGCTGCTACTATAAGGCATGATGGATTCTAGTTATTCTCTAGAAATTTAGAATTATGTTGCATTGATGGAAGCTGACTGACAAGGCAGGAGATGTATGACTGTGTGTAACAAGTCAGATGTGCAGGGTGATGGTCAGTGATAGTTAGGGTACATACAAATACTTAGGGACTGGGATAGTGACAAGAAGAAGACTGAAAGCCTCTGCGTTACACATACATTAGGGATCCTCAGCGCTCAGCGCTCATAGAACTGAAGACAGACTCTTCATAACAAACTGTCAAAGGTTTGCTAAGAAAATTCTTTAAACCCTGTTTTCTAGAACAAACATCTTCTCTAATGAAGTACTGTGTATTGCAAAAATGTTTAACATTCCTGTTCCCGCACTACATAAACTGAACAGAAAGTTACACTTTAAAGAGGTTTTCTATGCTGCTGTTATTGATGTCCTATTGGGTTGAGCAAAGCAAGCTTCGGATCATAGATCCGAAGTCGCTTTGGTCAAAACATTGTTTGAATGCTGAATGGAGATCCGTCTCCATAGACCATTCAAATGTATGGGCTCCGGTGAGGTGAATAAATTCAGCTATCAATTTTTAAACTTGAAAACCATTTTAAAACTTGATTCCGATGTTGGCTTTGGTACTGGCTGGTACCTAAGTACTGAAGCCGATTTTGGATTCAAATTTTAAAATGGTTTTCAAGTTTAAAAATTAAAGTCAGAAGTTATTCACCAAAGTCTTGCGAGACTTCAGTGATTACGAGTTTCACCTCACTGGAGCTCATATTTTTGAATGCTGTATGGAGACAGATCTCCATACAGAATTCAAATGAAGTTTTGACCAAAGTGACTTTGGATCTATAATCTGTAGGTCGCTTCACTCAACACTAATGTCCTATGTTCAGGATAGGTCATCAACAGCACACCCACCCTGCAGCAGACAATATCAGAGCTAGCATTTTGAACAGAGCAGGGAGCTTAGCTGTGCTGGGTTAATGCAGGTCATCTTCAACACAGTTGGTATTGGGTGGCAGAAACCCGGCACGACTACTACTGTGATTCTAGCTCACTTCAAAGTGCTAATTCCAGTGCCGGAGTCTGCAGTATAAGATGCCCGGAAACCCCTTTAAGTCATTGGCTCCAAAGCTTGCCCCTAATTTGATTGCCTTCTGCTGGACCTTTAGGGCACATTATAGTATCACAGCCTGGTTCCACTAGAGGATCCTCCAGTACTGTTGGACCAGTACGACCGTGGGCACATTTAAAGATTTTTGTTGTAAATGTAAGGAACATATAAAGTTATAGGTAACTTTTCCTAATGCTGTCAATATTTTTTTTCTGCTTTACAGGTTTTCAACCCGTTTTATGTATTCCAAGCCTACTCTTTAAGTATATGGATAGCTACATCATATATTGAATATAGCTTAGCTATTTTATTTATGACCATCATGTCTATTTCAGCCACAGTATATAATTTAAGAAAGGTATGTATGCTTGTATCTAAAGGTAACAATGCTTAAATTTATTTTCCTTAACAACAAAAATATAGTATTTTTTTTTCTTTATTTTTATTTTTAGCAATCAGTCAAGTTGCACAGAATGTCAACATCCTACAACAGCATTTTGGTTTCGGTGCTTCATAAAAATGGAGGTACGGTAATAGTCACAGAGCAAATTGATTCCCTGATAGTGACACATGCTGTAGCTATGTAGTAGTGTGTATGTCTGTAGTGTTCTTTTTTTACACTTTTTGTTTTTTTGCACAATAAAATTACATTAATTAAATACAGTGTATTAAATATTAACAGTCGATTCACATTATTAGGATCACCAGCTAATAACCGTTTGCAGCACAGACAACAGCTAAATGGACTGGAAGTGACCCAATAAGGTCATGGCAGGTTGTCACAGGTATCTCGAGCTGTGTTGACATCAGTGCATCCCACGACTGCTGGAAGGTGTGTGGGGAAGGATCCATAAGCTAACACGATAATCAAAGTGGTCCCACAGATGCTCAATTGGGTTCAAGTCTGAATAAGGGAGCCAGGGTAGTACTTGTTCTAGTACTAGTCTTGTTCATGCTCTTCCAACCAATGTTGGATGTTTCTAGCCATGTGACATTACCTTGTCTTTCTAGAAAATCCCAATCAAATCAGGGAAGATGGGTTTAATTATGGGTTTAATGATCTGTATGGATGGATTCATTATCACATCAGTTAAAAGTGCCTTCAACATAGATGAGTGGGCACAGAGAATGCCATAAAAACATTCACCAGACCATAATGTTGCTACCACCAGCTTGTATTCTTCCAGCAATGGTTGCAGAGTATGTGTTCCCTGATGTTTCTCTCCTGACACTTCAAGGTTGATGCGATCGATGATGCAGAAAATGTGACTCATCAGAGAAGGCAACCCTTTGCCAATCTGCAGAGCCAATCTGATACTGCCATGAAAATTGAAGCCATTTCTGTCAATGCAACTTTATTAGCAGAGATGCAATGATTATCTGTATGTTTTGGAGCCACATATGCAGTAGAGTTTGCTGAACTGTTGCTTTAGATACAAGTCTGGTAGCCCCCTGGTTCAGTTTAACGGTAATCTACTTCATTGTATCACGTTGGTCTACCCTCACACACCTTCATAGCCGACATTTGTCCCCTCATGATACACTTTCACCAAAGAAGCATGCTAACAAACTGTGTAGTTTCAGATATACTGCCATCCTTGCCCAGAAAACCAATAATCATCCCATTTTTCAACTCTGACAACTAGGAATACGTGTGCAGACAGTCTATCACACAACTTATACCTTACATACACCTATCAAACACCTTATCCACATACACATTATATTCAGAAATAAAAGATCACCTTATGACTTTTGCAGTGCAGATTTTGAATGATTGGTTTATGGGTGCCATGTTGCTTTTGCACAGCCTCTGGGGTACCAGTACAGCCACTTTCTAATAACCATACTTTTTTTTTATTTTTCTTTTGAGAGAGCTGGGAGTTGCCATTATGATTGAATTCCCTGTAATTAAACACTTAGTATAGCCACTGAGTTGTTCAACTGTGTTTCTTCAAAATCTACAATAAAAAAGTGACATTTTCATTTTTTTCCAATTTTAATGTGACTGTTAAGGGGTTAGAATAAATTAAACAAAGCAATTGGAGTAATGAATAAGTGGATCTTTGGATTCATGTGAGGTACAGGACTGGTTCTAGCTTTGTTAGAATGAGATTGCCATGTACTATAGGACGTCTGATTTAAATTTTGATTTTGCCTTATTCATTGGATAACTCCTTTAAGAAGAGAGAGATCACAATAGTGATCTTTCTAAAGTAGATTATGCTTAACATATTGGCATTAGAATGTGATACATTTTTCTAGATAGGCAGCGATGACTAATGTCTATATATCTTTTTAACAGAACTTGAAGAAGTACAGTCTCAGTCTTTGGTTCCTGGTGATGTCATTGTTTTGGGTGGAAACAAGCTTTTCTTACCATGTGACGCCATTTTAATCAGTGGAGGGTGCACTGTGAATGAGGCAATGTTAACTGGTACTAGTATTTTATTTATTTCACTTTTACATAATAATTCACTGTATTGAAATTTTGTAAGTTGTTATTACGATTTTACGATTCCTCTAAGTATTTTCAGGGGTTATTGTAATAGCTGTTATTAGCCCAATTAAGGAAATGTGAAAAAAAGCAACAAGACCCATATCCTATGTCATTTTGTTATGCAGAAATATTCACTGAAATCCTAAAAGACATTTTATTTTACCCATCAGCTACATTTTTGCATTAGAAGGACCAATGCTATGATGCCAATGCATGGATGTTTGCTAAAATGAAATGTGTTAATGTATTTTACATTTATTTTCTGCAATTAGCTGTATTATTATTATTATTATTATTATTAATAATAATAATAATAATAATAATAGTATTATCTGTGGCATATATTTTTCATGAAAACAAAATTAGTCAGTATAAGTGGGTGAAGTAAGTTATTTGATGCTTGATAGATTTTAACACTTGGTCTGCTATGTGGCTTCTCTCACCTAACCTCTTCAATTCTAAAACAGCTGCACAACTCTTAAGTTTACACAAACTATACACTGCAATTGATGCACTAAAATATGCTTAGGTAGATACTTAAAAATGGTATAAAATAGGTTTTTGAAAAAAAAGACATGCCAAGTTAAAAGCTCCCTGGCTGCAACCACACTATAAATTATTGACGCTCTAAAATACGCTTGATTGTACACAAGTTTGCAGTAGGTTTTTGGGAAACAGAACATGGCACAATTTGATGTCCCATTGCTGCCAACACACTATACACTACAATTGATGCACTAATGTGCTTCATTACTCAGTTATATATTTTAAAAACATTTGCAACAGTTTTTTTTAGAAAAAACATTATACATCCCCTTGCTGCAATGACACTATACTTTGCAATTAATGCACTAAAATATGCCTAATGGTGCAATTATATATGATAGAAAAATTGTAAAAAATTGTTTGGAAAAAAAACTAACAGGTCCCCAGGCTGTGACTGAAATTAACACTGCATTTGGCACTTTAAAATTAAAAATTAAAAAATGCAACACTTAGGCCCCAGCCATAGAAATATAATGTACTGTCTCTTTAAGGATATCTGTGCAGAAGTGTAGCACCCTGCATCCAGCAACCCTGATTGTAAGAGACATAGTGCACTAACCAGACTTTCCACCTAGTTATTTAATCTACCTAACAATATATCTCTTCATCACACTACCTACACTGTCCCTGCAAGACCTAAAATGGCTGGCTTGTGTGTCTAATTGTTTTCTGTTAGAGACATGGCAAACATATCACATCAGATGGCTGAGGTCACTATGGCATCTGTGCTTCAGAGCTCAGCCAACATAGACCAGCTAACATCTTCCCTCCTGATTAGCTGTCAGGCTGACTGAAAGACGCAGCCAAGCCCACTGACTAGGGCCCCGTCCATGGTCATGTGATCATCAGTCTTCCCTGCCCTGTTTCTCTCCATAGTGTACTGAGTCCAAAGCAAATCAACAAAACTTCGGAGTTGTGTTTTGGAAGGAGAATTTTGGTGAAATATGTAAAAAAATCATTTGAAATCAATTTGTTCATCTCTATTTGGGGGCATGCAACTTGTTTAAGGGAACTACTGTTTAGATAACGTATAAAGTCCGGTATGGTCCCTACTTCAGCACCACAAATCATTATATGGTCATCGATGTATCAGTTATACCAGAACTCAAAAAAATCATATTTGTTTTTAAGATTTTATGATATTTTTACCCGTGATGTATCAAGGCAATTATGTACTATAGGCCTGCATTGCTTGCAAAGGCATGTTGTTTATGAGAAGGTGCAGGCCTAATCATAAATTACATGCCTCCTCCAGCTCTCTGTGCGCAGTAATGAAATCTATTGCAGCCCGGAACTGCTGTAGATTTTAGTCATTTCTGTCAGTTTTTGACATAAATAATGATGAATTAGCCTAGGCTGATAGCCCTACCTATCACCATGCCCCTTTTTTTCGTAAACTTGGTGAAGGAAGTTTAAAAAGCAGATTGCAACTATAAAAGTGGCAAATGAATTGAAAAGTCGAAATTATGGTGGATTTGGGTCAAAAATGTAAAAAAATGTAAAGAAATTATGTGCCAGAAAATATTCAACACTACACAACTGCATCTCTCTCTCTACCATCATTTTTACTGTCGTGTTTATAGTTTCGACATTGCCCTAGTCTTGATTATCTCTTTTTTGTTCTGCTGTTTTGTATTTTCACATTAATACAATGCACTTAGGGTTTTATTATATGTGTTTTCTTGCTCCTTGGTTTTTAACATTTGGTAATGATTCGGATTGGTCACCTGTCATGGAGGAGGCATATAGGGAGATTATTTCTTGTTCCTCCCTCCTCAAGAGCCAGCTTGGGCACACCCGAATATGCTCAAGCCCATTCCTGACTACCCTGCCTCTTCCTGACTATGATTTTGCTTGATACCTCAGTGTGCTGCATTGGTGTCTCTAATTCTTGTGGGACAGCTTTCAATCATGCAGAGGCTATTCCAGGATGTAGCAGCTTGGTGGTTCCCTTGCAGTGAAGTCCAGATTCCAGGGGTTACATGGTGAAAGCCAGGGGACTATGAGGATAATGCCAATAGGAATAGCCTAAAGCTAAATCTGTTGGTTGACATAGTGGTTTCAAACCCATAGCCGTAACAGTATAGTATGTTGAAAACTATAAAGTATTATTTTGTGATTATTTATGGAAGGACCAGTCAGAATTCTTATTGAATCAATTTAAACAATGATATGGCCTGACCTCCAGGACAGACAATGTCAATAGTTATTCAGAAAAAGAGCATTTACAAATTACTTATGAAAATAGTATTACAGTTATTCCAGGGCACTGGACATAGAAAGAGGGGTTACTTTACATATATCTAATATATAAAGCTGAGTGTATGTATGTGTGTATGTTGTGTCAGGGGCGGACATACCGCGGTGCAGCCGGTTCGGCTGCACCGGGGCCCGGGACCGGAGGGGGGCCCTTTCTTCCCAGCGGCAGGTAGAGATGTGAGCGCTTCCATTTTGGAAGCGCTCATCTCTATATTCATCTGTATCGCCGTCCTTAGGACGGCGATACAGATGGATAATGCGGGGCAAGGGAGGGAGAGGCGTGTCCCTTCCTCGTTCCTCTGATAGGCTGCAGGCACTAGGCCTGTAGCCTATCAGAGGCCGGCACAGGCGGCGCGATGACGTCATCGCGCCGCCTGAGCCGTACAGCGCGGGACACAGGCCGGAAGAGGCCTGCATCGCGTCGCTGACAGAGGCAAGGAGGTAAGTATAACTGTTAATTTTTTTTATTTAAGTTGGCACTCAGTGGGGGCACTATGGGGAGGAGCACTATGGAGGAGAGGCACTATGGGGGCCACTTTGGAGGGGGAGCACAATGGAGAAGGAACACTATGGGGGCCACTATGGAGGAGGAGCACTATGGGGGGCCACTATGGAGGAGGAGCACTATGGGGGGCCACTATGGAGGAGGAGCACTATGGGGGGCCACTATGGAGGGGGAGCATTATGGGGGGCACTCTGGAGGAGGAGGACGACTATGGGGGGCCCTATATATATACTGGCACTATGGAGGGCGAGGATCACTATGGGGGCCCTATCTTATATTCTGGCAGACATGGGGGCACTATGGAGAAGGGGGGGGAGGAGCACTATTGGGGTCATTGTATAGGGGCACTAAGAGGGTTTTTTGGGTACATAGTAGGGGGCATTGGCACATTATGAGGGCACTATGGGGACATTGGCTGGCCGGGGGCACTAATTATTTCTATTGTTGGGACTATTACTATCAGCTTAGCACAGTTATTTTTGGGGAACATTTTGGTTATAATTTAGTGTCAGGGACACTTTCCTGGGTGCAGTTATTTTAATTACTGAAGGCGGTAGTATTTGAGGGGGACTGTTTCTGCAGTATAGTTTTGGGGGAGCACAGCGGGCACAGTATTGGGGAGTGGCAGGATGAGGAGTTCAAGAAGGTGGAAGAATGATAGAAAAGTAGGAATCTAAGATGTCTATTTGTCAAACTCCACAGAGAGAAGAGATGGCTGGAAGAAATCATCATGGCAGTCTGGTCTGAAAGGAAAAGATGAGGAAAGAGAACATCTACATCTAAGAAGACGTCACTGGATGTAGGAGGTATGTGGACCTGTATTAGGCTACTTTCACATCTGAGTTGGTGATTCTGGCAGGCTGGTCCAGCAGAGAACAGCCTTCTGGAATTCACCGGCTCTGGCACTGCTGGATGCAGACAGAATGCCCGCCGGCCCCATTAACTATAATGGGGTCAGGCAGAGATCCGGCCACAATCTGGCAAAAATGCAGAGAATCAGCAGGACACAAACCTCTGCATGACTGAGTCTGTGTCCGGCCAATTTCTTGCATTCTCTGCCAAATCAGGTGGCCGGAGCGTAGTGCTGCAGGTGTGAAAGTAGCCTTACCCTGTATGTTTTGTATTGCTGTATGTAATGTTAGGACACCATAGGTTAGGTTGAGAATTTGGTTTGGGAACGGCGGGGGGGGGCCCAAACACATTCCTTGCACAAGGGCCCTCTGCTGTCTGTGTCCGCCCCTGTGTTGTGTGTATGTATTTCCGCTAAATGAATCCACACCGTCGCAGCTACAATCACGAAATTTGGCACACAGGTACATCAGGTGTCCGGGAAGGTTTTAGAACGGGTCTCAGCTCTCCAGGACGTACCGTTCATGAGATATTCACAAAAAATGCATTAGCCAATAGAAGCCTGGTCACATGACCCTTATCAACCAATAGAAGCTCACAGGCAGTTAGTCTCCACACACATCAGGTTTCCATAACAACCCAGCCAGTTCACTGCTGTAGGTCTGCTTTAAAGGGGCAAAGCGCTGTGGATGACACTGTTAAAGGGGTATTCCGGTTACCATAAATATAACTTATATTTTAGACTAACTCATCATGAATTATTAACTCATATAATGTAAATTTCACATATTTACCATTCAGTAGTAATAAAAGATGTTTTCTTCAACTGCTACCCACTGTGTTTTCTCCTAAATTACTATGGCATCGACCTGTAATTCAGGCCACCCTCAAAAGAAGGACTTAAAATCCCCACCCCCAGGTCCCACTAAGCCATGCCCCAACTCAGTCAGGCCACTCCCCTTCCACTCCACATGTGACCGGGATTGAAAAAATGAAGGTAAAAATCAACTTCTGTCAGCTACAGGAGAGGCAGGGAGGGTGAATTTCTCCCTGCAGCTCATGCTCAGACTGCACAGTGCTGCTGTCTGAGAGTGAGCTGTTCAACAGGACATCCCTGTGTCCATCCAGGACCTGCACATGACAGAGGACAGGGAGTCTGAAAGCCAGACTGTCCATCCTCCCCCCAACGTGAAGCCGTGCCATCGCTCCCCATGAAGCCACACCCCTAAACAAGAGGCCATGCCCCCTGGCTCTGTGAAGACACAGAGGAGAAGCTGTCTGAGCATGAGCTACTGAAATGGAGGATATCCCTGTGTCTGTCCAGCCTAAAACCTAGGGGCAGGCTGATGTTAGGGTGGCCAGATATCCAGCTTTAGGCTGGACAGTCCAGCTTTCTGGCTCCCTGTTCTCTGTCCAACGCAGTGCCTGGACGGACGCAGGGATGTCCACCCTTTCAGTAGCTCACGCTCAGACAGCTTCTCCTCCATGTCTTCACAGAGCCAGGGGGCGTGGCCTCATGTTTAGTAGTGTGGCTTCATGGGGACTGGGGGCGCTGCTTCACGTTTGGGGGAGTGGACGATGAGGTCCGGCTTTCTGGGGTGAAGACAGTGGCCACCCTAGCTGCTGTGGAGGTCACAGTTAAAGGAGAGGGCACTGTGGATGTTTCTGTTAAGGGGCAGGCACTGTAGAGGTCACTCTCAATATATTTTAATGACACACATACAAACATTAAATGAAATAGATTAAATATACCCGGGCGAAGCCGGGTCCTTCAGCTAGTAATATAATATAAAAAGTGTAATACGTTTGAACTTTGAGCTAACAGTGACAAATTGGTAAAGAGGAAGAGACAGGGGTGTCGCTAGGGCTTTTTATCCGGGGGCGGAATCAATCTACCACTGCCCCGAACCTCAGGACTGGTGGAGACAGCTGCAGTGCAACCCGATCCTCTAAGGGGGCCCCCTGCTTCAGTCGGGACTCCAGAGTGGGGAATTTCCCAGGTTAGGAGTCCCTGCTTTGACTCCATATATGGCTATGTCCATATATGGAGTTAGTGTTATGAACGTGAAAGGGGTATTCCCACTATGCTTGGGAACACCCTGTATATTTATAAGTCTAGTTTAGACTCTAATTTTAAAATACTCATGTGGGGATTTAAACTCACAACCTTCTACATTACAGGCAAGTACCTTAACCACTGGGCTATGGAGCTCAGTGTTAAGCAAATGATGAAAAACCTCATAGAAGTTCTCTTGTATAATGCAAGAGAACCTCTTAGGAGGTTTTTCAATATCAAAGAAACCTCTATGAGGTTTTTCACCATTGACTTAACACTGAGCTCAATAGCCCAGTGGTTAAGGTGCTTGCCTGTGATGTAGTAGGTTGTGAGTTCAAATCCCCACAGGAAATTTTGAAAATAAAGGCTAAATAAAGCTTAAGTACACAGCCTGTCATTTTGGGGTGTGCTTATTACTTTTTATTCAATTTTCTTGGGAGATAAAGTGTTCTGTTACACCATATAGGCGAACTTTTTTTCAATATTTTAAAAGTATGGGTGTTTTTGCATGCCTATAATGCCATTTTGTTCTTTTTTTGTGTGGAGAATGGGGTGATTTTACGTTTTTTTTTTAATATTTTCAAAACTTTTTTTTTATTTTTTTACTTTTTAAGTCCCCTAAGTGGACCACAACTTACAATCATCAGATGTAAATTGCTCCATTAGTCTGTATTGAAATCATTATATCACAGTTCACTGCTGCCACCTAGTGGCCTGAACTGGGATTTACTAACAATGAACCTGGAAGCCTGGTACAGGCTGAGGCTTATTTACAGAACAGGGTGTTTTCACCAATCTTCGCTGGTGGAAAGCACGCCTGAAGAGAAATCCCGCGTCAGGATGTAGTATGCGCACGATGACCTGACGCTGCATATGGGGGTTGAGTGGGCTCATATGGGGGCTGATGGGGGCTGAGTGGGCTGATTTGAGGTCTGATGGGGGCTGAGTGGGCTGATTTAAGGTCTGATGGGGGCTGAGTTGGCTGATCTGAGGTCTGATGGGGGCTGAGTGGGCTGATCTGAGGTCTGATGGGGGCTGATTTAAGGTCTGATGGGGGCTGAGTGGGCTGATTTAAGGTCTGATGGGGGCTGAGTGGGCTGATCTGAGGTCTGATGGGGGCTGAGTAGGCTGATTTAAGGTCTGATGGGGGCTTAGTGGGCTGATTTAAGGTCTGATGGGGGCTGAGTGGGCTGATCTGAGGTCTGATGGGGACTGAGTGGGCTGATTTAAGGTCTGATGGGGGCTGAGTGGGCTGATCTGAGGTCTGATGGGGGCTGAGTGGGCTGATCTGAGGTCTGATGGGGGCTGAGTGGGCTGATCTGAGGTCTGATGGGGTCGGAAAAGGTGATCTGAGGTCTGATGAAAAATATTTTTTTCTTATTTTGCTACTCTAAAATCTGTGGTGCGTCTTATAAAGCGAAAAATACAGTAACTGTGTTGTTAGCGCATTATTACAAAATTTTTGGCCCCACTTTTGATTTTGCCCAGAGCCACATTTTGTCTAAAACCGGCCCCGGCTGGGGGGGGTGACTGTGGGGGTTTTTATGCCGGGGGGTGTGACTGAGGGCCATGTTCATTGGGGCTTGGGCCCCGGATCTTTTGAGACCCTAGCAACGCCTCTGGGAAGAGAGCTATTGCTCCTAAAGACTTACAATTTACAAAATATAGTATGTCTTTATTTTTTATTTTTTTATTTTAAGGTGAAAGTATTCCTGTGACAAAGACACCACTCCCAAATATTAACAACTCGATTCCATGGATGACACACAGTGGTGATGACTACAAAAAACATGTTCTTTATTGTGGAACTGAGGTCATCCAGACTAAAAGAAACAATCAGGATCTTGTAAAAGCTGTTGTCCTACAAACTGGTAGGTATACTGGTTTACATATGTATGATATAGTTTAGTGTTTTCCTAATGGAGTTGGCTACTTTAAAGGGATTCTGTCAGCAGGATATTGGGTATAGAGATAATTACATCTCTATACCGGCCTTACTGCTGTGATTGTAAATATGTAAGTGTAATTGTTATTAGGGCAGTAGTTTACATTAAAAAGAGTTTTTATTAACATGTGAAATACCTGGATAAAGAGCCCAAGGGGAGGTCCTGCGAGCCGTTGGAGCCCGGGCACGCCGCAGATTTCGGAGTCCAGCACCGCCCTCCAGCTAATTATGCACGCCCCTTCAGCGCTGTCTTATCCTCCGACTGCGGCACAGACTCTTGTATTCACGGCGCATGCGCGAGATGCGCCACAGCCGGGGGAGAAGACAGCGCTGAAGGGGCGTGCACCGAACTCCAATCTGTGGTGTGTGGGAGGAGTAGAAAAGCCAGATTGAAAGCAAAGCTTTTTAGCCACATGAAACCTTAAATATGGGATCAAGTCATGAGGGATGATTGTGCGTTGACTCCTGTTTGTCGATATGGCAGTTAAGACCACTTGTACACTGAGAGCAACAGAATACTTGAAAATAGAGAACTTGGATTATCACTCCGGCAGAAAGCTCCTAGGCCGAGATCTCAGCAATGCACAATGTTATGTGTTCCGATAGTTGGGAGAACAATTAATAATTTGCTCACATTTTGAACAAAAATATGCACTTTTAAACAGCTGTTTCATGGAACAAATATTTACTAAAGAGGATTATACAAGAGAAAAGAAAAATACAATGGTACAATGCAATGAAATGACAAATAACTGAATTAATGTTGTCATTTCCTAAAGTCCTGGAATCTAAAGTCACTTAAAAGGGTTTTCCAAGACTTTTATACCGATGATTTATACTGATACTAGGCCATCTGTGGGGGTTTGACACCCGGGAACCCCACCAATCAGCTGTTGGTCCTTCTCCGTGCTTACCAAGCACAGCACCGCACATTTTAGTGCGGCTGTGCTTGGTATCGCACTCAGCCCCATTCACTTAAATACGGCTGAGCTGCTCCTAGGCCATGTGACCTATGATTGTGTCATCACTATCCTAGGCAAAGCTGTGAGAAGGCTGTGGCGTTACTGTGAGCACTGCTGACTTTTCAAGCAGCTGGGCAGTGGGGGTCCCGGTTGTTGGAGGAGGTCCTGAGGATAGATCATCAGTTCTAAAGTCTCGAAAAATCCCTTTAATCTTAAGTCGCTCACTTAATACAAACACACACTTGAAATCAAACATTCAGACATTCACAAACTCGTGTTTTTAGTCTGCGTATATAGTTTCTGCTCACAGACAACTTCTAACCAGACTGCTAGATTTAAAAAAAAATAGTGATCCATTCTATACTTCAAGTGAAATTAAACATCATATCCTAAGCTAAGGAGCCAAATAGTATGGACAAAAAACTGAGAAACTGTTTTCAGGATATTGGGCTACAAGTCAGACATCCAGATATAGGTGTTCCATTGACCTCATGCCACCACTCTCAAAAGCTATCATGATACACAGCAAGAGGGCAATAGAGACTAGAAAAGAGGTTTATCATTTTCAGCAATGAGTGTCACATTTGTCTTGGATGCAATGATAACCAGAGATTGGTCTGTAGACCACGTGGGCAATGCCATGAAGAGGCCTTCACAAAGGAATTTTAAACCGGTCCTACTCCCTGAATTATGGTGTGGGTTGGCTTAATGTGCAGTAGCCAGACTCCTCTAGTCTTTATTTCAGGTATAATAACAGCTTGGAGATACAATGATTTGGACATGGAACCAATGGTACGGCCATTTCTCCAAAGTTAAGGCCACATGTTGCTCATGCTACTGTGAGCAGCCTGCATAGCCTAAACAAGCTACCATGGCCAGCAGGGTCTCCAGACTTTTCTCCCATCAAGCACATCTGGGAAATCATTGGTGTGCAATTACAAAGGGAGCTGCCAGCAGTAGATCTTGATGATTTGCATGCTCAAGAGCATTCAGCATGGCGGAATATTCCTAACACAACCATTAATAACCTAACTGATAGAATGCCAAGTTGTATATGTGTGTGCATTTCTGCTTTTTGCATATCATTAACATGTCTATCCATCCTGTGATTTCCAGAATTGCATGACTTTTTCTCCTTGGTGGTGCAATTTCATTGTTGACGAGTGTAACATAACTTTTCTAATGCTATTTGGAGGCTTGTCCGAGATTTTTAATTAACTTGGACAACCCCTTTAATTTAGTGAATTGCAAACTGTGCATCCAAATTGAGTTGTCTAGAATACAATAATGCCAGGTAGCAACTTTCTAAATATTTGGTTCTCTGGAGAAATTCAGGAGACAATGTAGGACACATTGCAATACCATCTTGTGGCCTCTATAATCCAGCATAAATAATTGCACAGATTGTTGAAATTCTGCTGTATTAAAATGGTTTTATTCTTCATCATTTAAACTGAAAACACAATGATATAGGAGAAACTCTTTGCAAGTCCTGTAGTTTGAATTCACTTCAACAGATCTGGACATTGGTATGGCGTTGTAAATTTTTACAATGGTTTTTCTTTTATTTAGGATTCAATACTGCAAAGGGCGATCTAGTAAGAGCCATTCTATATAACAAACCGATGAACGTTAAACTGCATAGCGAGGCCATTAGGTTTCTCATGTTTCTTGTGGTTTTTGCAATATTTGGAGTTATCTATACTGCGGCTGTGCACAAAAAGAATGGGGTAAGTATTTTGTTTTTGTATTTTGTTTGTGCTATATATACATTAATCCTTGCATGTGTAAATCAGACACATGCATAGATTCTCTCAGGCATTTTGGAGCAGCCTGGCTCATCTCTTCAATTTGTTAGTAAGTTGTTAGACAGGAAGATTACTAATAGAAAACGTTTTCTTTTATTGCTAACCTGATTGCAAAATGACACATGGCAAAAAGGTGCAGAAAATTATACCAAAATCTTGCCTGAAGATGATAAGCGGGAAGAAAGCTCTAAAGTATGAAAAGTTTTTCCTGAAGCTTCACATTTTTTATTTATACAGTTTTGGGAGTTACACATATTATCCAAAAATACAAATAATGGATACTTGTTAGTTTATGGATGAAATCATGGAACACAGTGCTATAATACTGATTCATTTCCATTCATAGAATGAGGGGCTGGTATACTATTAGTGTAGCCTTTGCAGCTGGATAGGTAACCTTTAGGCAAAGGGGTGCCATAGCAGAATGAATAAAAAATGCATAAAGTTTATCTTCCCTCTAAATTTATGATGGTTTATCTTCGCTCAGATGAAGGACTGATGAGAAAGGCGTACAAGGCAGTAAAGAGCACTATGATGGGTCCTACAATTTTGAAAATTAAAGGGTCCTTTAAACAAGGGAGGATGTACCACAGCAAAATAAAAGGCACCAAGTTTCTGTTTAGAGATGAGCGAATCTATTCGCCGCTTCGTAGATTCGTATCAAATCTTGGAAATTTTCAGCTGCGAAGCGAATCCGAATTTCTTTGGATTAACTTCGTATTATTCGTAAATCGTCGCAAAATTTTACACGCTAAGGATATGTACGATACGTATGAAACGTAAGACACGTACGCATTCTGCGTGAGGTGGGACAATGACGATACGCCCACGCAAGAGCGGGAAAGTGAAGATACGCCCCCCTCAGAATTGGAAAAAAACAGCCCGGCCCACCGGGATCTAACAGTTTTGCACATATAGGGAGTGAAGACTCCTCCCTCAGTGCTCCACTCTCACCAGTTTAGACCAGCGCTGACCTCAGAGCAAGAGGCAAGCATCATGGCTAAAAAACAGCTGCGTCCAAATTGGAACGAGATGTATTTTGGAGACGACTTACCTGAACCACCACCCGCTCAAGATATCAGGGTGTCACAAGTCTGCCAGAGAAACCCAGCTTCAGTGCCTGTGTGTTCCTTACCACCTGCTGAGGTTACTGCTGCTGCGACTCGTGAGGCGGCTGGAGTGTCTGCTTTGGCTTGTGCATCTGGAACGTCTGCTTTGGCTCGTGCGGCTGGAAGGTCTGCTATGGCTCCTGTGGCTGGAACGTCTGCTTTGGCTTGTGCGGCTGGAACGTCTGCTTTGGCTCCTGCAGCTGGAACATCTGCTTTGGCTCATGCGGCTGGAGTGTCTACTTTGGCTCGTGTGGCACTGGCTGTTGAAGTGTCCACTTCGCTGCCCAGGAGGAGATCCACCCCTTCCATACACCAGAATCCAATTGTTCCACCATCTGTGACGGCCCATGCATAGACCCTCTGGGACTATAAAACCGCAGTGGAGGACTGGGTCATACAGGTACTCGACCACCCTAGACCGGGAGATCCTTCATTGGAACGGAGAAAGGGAACTGTGGTTTTGTTTTCCATTGGAAGAGGGTCTGGCTTCCTGCAGGATGATGAGGATGGAAAGGAATATTTTGTGGGTCACAGGTCGGTGAAACAGCCATACCTGCCACAACATTGGCATAGACTGTACGTGGGGGATCAGGTGGAGTACACCCCCATGGCGTCCCTAAAAGGCCCATTTGCGACCGGGGTTACCCTCCTTTCAAAGCCTCTGGTGCCTACAATGGAACCAGAAGTGTGGCCGGATGAACCACCAGGTCCAGGACGCTTGCACTGCCTGCAGGAGTTCCCAGATGGTGTCCTCCGGTTCAGGGAAAAGCCACAGCCTCAGCCAGAGCCTCTGATTCCTTGACTGCCAGCACCACCACCACCACAGTCCCTACAGCTGGGTCAGCTGACCACGTTATCGTTCACCTTCCAATCCAAGGTGGTCCACCAATAACAGCTGCCATGGAAGGTGAAGCCAGCAGCAGCCAGGAAAGCTGGGGCTTCTTTCCTGGATGCAACCTTTCTGGAACTGCTGCAGCCGGAAGTCCTTACCCCTGCTGTCACGGCAGGAGCATCCAGAAAAGCGAAAATGGCTGCAGTGTGCGTCACCACCACCCGGACCCGGTCAAGTCCAACTTCAGGAAGAAGAGGGCACTGGAGTTCCACCACCGCAGCAAGCATGGCCTACAAGAGGCAGGAGCGTCCTCTGATGAGCTTCAGCAGCAGTTCGAGCGAGGAGGACTTCAGGTCCCTCATATGAGGAACCCAACTACTGGCAGTGTCAAGGACACTGCAGGAGGACCTATGGGAGCCACACCATGGACTGCATCTGATGGGTGAGCTGCTAGTTGGCAGTTGTTTTTGTTTAGTTTGTGGTTCCCCCATTTGACTCTCACCCAGATGGGCATGGCTGTCAGGACTCGTCCCATTCTGCAGAAATTTTCCTGTTGCGCTGAAGTGCGCCTATTTTCCTTTTTACCCCCTTCTCAGGTTATTTGGGAGCCCCCTTGGTAGAAAGGATTCTCTATGTGCTGCTTTTTAATGTGATGTATTGCCCCCGTTTGACTCTCACCCAGCTGGAGTGGACATGTCTGTCAGTCAGGACTCCCCCCATTCTGCAGAAAGGTCCCAGTTGCACCTAAGCGCACCTATTTTCCTTTTTACCCCCTTCTCAGGATATTTGGGAGCCCCCTTTTCCAAAAAGGTTCTCTATTTGCTGCTATTCTGTTATCCATGTGGATTTAACTTTACCTGTTTGGATTACAATTTTACCTCACGTGGATTACAAATGAATTTTGGAATATGTGTTCCAGACAGACAGTGTTTTATCATGCCAACTAGGATCCATAAGGAGAGACTCAAACGTATATATCTGAGCCTTTTATGCTTGCAAATGTGAAATTGATTGCACTAAAATGTTTGCATACTTATGTCTTTGCTGTATTTTAGTTACACTGTTTTTAATGGTTCAGCACTTTAGCCCATTGTGTGTATTCTTTTTCTGGTACTGCAATGTGTCCTATTATGCAATTTTTGTACAGTGTTTTTAGTAATTTATTCACTTATTGATAGCTAGCAGCAGTGAGCACCTTATTTTTCTAGTTCATATGGACTGCCTCTAAAGATTGTCTGCCGCGGCCTAGCCTCATGCGTATGACGCAATCGCGCGTCAATAGTACGCTAAGGATTCGTACGCACGTTTGTACGCTAATGCTTAGGTATTGCGTACTTTTAACTACGCTGATTGTACATACGTAATTTGGGCAGGAATGTTCGCAAAAAACGTGTATTTTATTTTTTACGTAGATTCGACGAATAAGTTCATTTAAATACAAATCTTGTCAGAAATTCGGCGAATATTCGGTGAAGCAAATTTTGAATGATTCGCTCATCTTTATTTCTATTGGATCAAAATTTCTGCTGTCATTGAAAGTAAATAACTCTATGGTGAGCCGTGCACACTTGAAAAAATAACAAGAAGCCCACATACTGTTCTTGCATAAGGGCATTCTACTATCGCTGTCCCTTTTTGTCTAAAGTCTACTTCAAAACCTTTCACATGTACATGTACATGGTTTAATAGAACTTTTTGAAACAAATGAAATAATATCAAAATGGTGTTGTTGACTTACTCCTGGCTAGCTATTCAAATTGGGCAGGTACCTCCTCATTGTAACATTAATTAAAGGATCTGATTCAATTATTAGGGGTACAAATAGGGCGATCTGTCACAATGCCCAGGATTGTTGAACAGTGTGTTGTCTTCCTGGTGCTCGAATTTGACATATGGCAGATCTGGTTGATCCAGCGGTCATGGTTCACATTGGAATCAATGACAAAGTTAGAGGTAGGTGGAGAGTCCATAAAAATAATTTTAGGGATTTAGGCCACACGCTCAGGGCAACAATCTCAAATGTAGTATTTGCCGAAATACTACCTGTACCACGAGCCACACTAGAAAGACAGAGGCAGATTAGGGAGATTAAGAAGTGGCTCAAGAACTGGTGTAGGAAGGAGGGATTTGGGTTCCTAGGAGGAGTGTTTAAACTAGGGATTGCGGGAGGGTAATTATATTATAGGAGGGGAAGATGGTACAGATAGAGACCTAGAGCGAGGTAATTAAACTGGGGGAGGAATGGAAGGAGGGACTAGAACAATTTATAGTGTGGGGTAAAAAATATACAAAAACCTCTTTATTGTATTTATACTAATGTAAGAAGCCTGACTAATAAAACTGATTAACTGGAATTGACTGAGGAGGACTATGACATGGTGGGAATAACTGAGACATGGCGGGATAATAGCTATGACTCGTACGTTAACTCAGTTAACTTACAGGGTTACAGTCTGTTTAGAAAGGATAGTAAAAAAACAGAGAGGGGGAGGGGTTTGTCTTTATGTAAAGTCCTATCTAAAGCCTATGCTCTGAGAAGATATAAGTGAGGAAAATGAACATGTGGAGTCCCTGTGGGTAGAAATACATGTAGGAAAACATAATAATGCTAATAAGAGTTTGTTAGAAACCACCTAATATACCAGAGTCCACAGAAAATCTACTATAAGGGAAATAGCTGAGGCAGCAAATCATATTGAGGTTGTTGTTATGGGGGACTTCAACTGCCCAAATATAGACTGGGAAACTGAAAGCTATAGATCTCATAAAGGAAACAGGTTATTAGCAATAACCAAAAACAATTACCTTTCCCAACTGGTTCAGGACCCGACTAGAGGGAGGGCCATATTGGACAGAATACTAACCAAAAGACCAGACAAAACAACAGATGTGCATGTTGGGGAACGCCTGGGAAATAGTGACCATAACATAATAAGTTAACCTTCTAATTGTCATTCAAAAGAGTGCATCTTCAGGGAGGCACAAAAATATCGAACCTCAAAAAAGCAAAATTTGACCAGCTAAAAGAGGGTATTTGCTAATTCCTCAAAAATTAAAACAATGCAGCCACAAAATGGGATATTTTTAAAACCATCCTAAACTCTAATTGTGAGAGGTACATACCTTATGGGAATAAAAGGGTAAGGAACAAGAAAAATGTGGATAAAAAGAAATGTAAAGGCAACAATAAATGACAAAAAGAAAGCATTTAAACCACTAAAACAGGAGGGTAGCGAGGAAGCATTAGAAAAAATAGAATATACAGTCATGGCCAAAAGTTTTGAGAATGATACAAATATTAATTTTTACAAAGTCTACTGCTTCAGTTTTTTATAATGGCAATTTGCACATACTCCAGAATGTTATAAAGAGTGATCAGCTTAACAGCAATTACTTGCAAAGTCAATATTTGCCTAGAAAATGAACTTTATCCCCTAAAACACATTTCAACATCATTGCAGCCCTGCCTTAAATGGACCAGCTAACATCGTTTCAGTGATTGCTCCATTAACACAGGTGTGGGTGTTGATGAGGACAGGGCTAGAGATCAATCTGTCATGATTAAGTAAGAATGACACCACTGGACACTTTAAAAGGAGGCTGGTGCTTGGCATCATTGTTTCTCTTTTGTTAACCATGGTTATCTCTAAAGAAACACGTGCAGTCATCATTGCACTGCACAAAAATGGCCTAACAGGGAAGAGTATCGCAGCTAGAAAGATTGCACCTCAGTCAACAATCTATCGCATCATCAAGAACTTCAAGGAGAGAGGTTCCATTGTTGCCAAAAAGGCTCCAGGGCGCCCAAGAAAGACCAGCAAGCGCCAGGACCGTCGCTTAAAAGTGTTTTAGCTGCGGGATCGGGCTACCAGCAGTGCAGAGCTTGCTCAGGAATGGCAGCAGGCAGGTGTGAGTGCATCTGCACGCACTGTGAGGCGGAGACTCTTGGAGCAAGGCCTGGTCTCAAGGAGGGCAGCAAAGAAGCCACTTCTCTCCAGAAAAAACATCAGGGACAGACTGATATTCTGCAAAAGGTACAGGGAGTGGACTGCTGAGGACTGGGGTAAAGTCATTTTCTCTGATGAATCCCCTTTTCGATTGCAATTATATTTCTGTATGTGATAAAAACATCTGACAAACACACATAAAAACCAGAGGGCAGCAGATCATGTGAAAATATAATATTTGTGTCATTCTCAAAACTTTTGGCCATGACTGTATAAAGACAAAGAAAAGCAGACAAACTGGAAACAGAGAGATTCATTGCCAAAATGTCACAGTGTGGTTCACTGTGAAACGAGTTACAATGCTGCTCATGTTTGTAGCTCTGACGTGCTGGCCATGGTGGATTCCGTGTAGGCTGGTTGCCATGGGCTATGTGTAGTAGTGGCAGCCTGTGTGTGAACTGCTCCTTGTGTATGCATGCTCCCCTCCCTGTTGTCTTGGTTCTGGTGAGGTTAATGATCTGGTTTGGGTGTGTCTTCTAGGTGTCAGATGACCTTGTTATCCTGCTTTTTATATACCTGTGAGCTGTGGGTTTGGGGGTCAGTCTGTGCCCATATTTGATGGGTGCAAGAGCTATGCACCAGACCCAGGATTATTCCATCTGCCCTGTCTGTGTGGTCACCTAGTGAGACATCAAGATTAGTCTGGTTCTGTGACTTATGGTGCTCCTAGATTCTCCAGAGGTAGGACATTTAGTCTATGTGTGCAGCTCTGCCTGTGACCACCATGTGTCATTCCACATGGGGTCCAGGCCCCTGCTTGTCTGCCTATCTGTGCAGCTCTGCCTGTGACCGCCATGTCTCCGTTCTGCATGGGGTCCAGGCATCTGCTTGTCTGCCTGTGTGGGCAGCTCTGTCTGTGACCACTATGCATCCATTCCGCATGGGGTCCAGGCATCTGCTTGTCTGCCTATCTGGGCAGCTCTGCCTGTGACCACCATGCATTCTTTGTGCATGGGGTCCAGGCATCTGATTTTGTTCTGGTTCCCGTTTGTCTTGTCTAAACTGTGTCTTGTGTGATTATGTTTGGGTTCCAGCCCTTATGCTTGTGTGAACCGCTGGTGCGTGCACCGTCAGTCTCTGCAGGTGGCCAAGTGCACCGGGACCATCCTGGAGGTGTGACCAGTGAGCCCTCAGCTAGGTTCATCCCCCACCATCAGGGGCTCCATATGTATTTTGCAGTCCGCAAAACCCGGATCCACAAAATGTGGTTGAAGTCCTTGTGACTTTCGTATTTCATCCATGTTTTTTTTTCCAAGTGTTTTCCATGTGCCTTTTCGCATCTGTATGTCTGTTCTGCAAATGATAGAACATGTCCTATTCTTTGCTTTAAATGCGGACCCCAAACTCATTGAAGTCAATGGTTCTTCAAAAAAAAATAAATAAATAAATGGATGCAACTCAAACATCATCCTTTTTTGCTGATCTACTTTTTGCAGAACCATATTACATACAGTTGTGTGAATGTCACCTTAAATGGGTTAATATGTCTGACAGATACTCTTTAAAGGGGTTCTGTAGTTCTTTAAAACTGATGATCTATCCTCTGGATAGATCATCAGCCTCTGATTGGCGACGGTCCAACACCCGGGACCCCCGCCAATCAGCTGTTTGAGAAGGCAGCGGTGCTGCAGGAGTGCCGCGGCCTTCTCTGTGTTTACCGCAGGCCAGTGACGTCATGACTAGTATCACTGGCCTGGGCAGGGCTAAGCTCTGTTCACTTGAATGGAGCTTAGCCCTGCCCAGGCCAGTGATACTAGTCGTGACGTCACTGGCCTATGGTAAACACAGAGAAGGCCGCAGCGCTCCTGCAGCGCCGCTGCCTTCTCAAACAGCTGATCGGCGGGGGTCCTGGGTGTCGGACCGACGCCGATCAGAGGCTGATGATCTATCCAGAGGATAGATCATCAGTTTTACAGAACTGCAGAACCCCTTTAAAGGGGTTGTCCGAGTTATTATTATTGATGACCTATTCTCAAGATAATTACACCCATGCTGCCCCATTCATTTCAATGAGGCGGCTCGTTCCTATACAAGTCTATGGGAATGAGACGTCCAATTGAAATGAATGGAACGGCTTGGGTGTAGTTACACCTGTTCACTGCTACTGATGTTACGGCAAGCAGGTAAACAATGAAGAGGAGGGTGCCGGCTGTCGGATAGGTCATCAATAAATATAACTCGGACAACCTCTTTAAAGCCGTCTATAGATACACTTACTTTTCCTCTATTTTGTTTTCATAGGCCAGTGTCCATGACATTGTATTAATGTCATTTCTAATGCTGACAGTTGCAGTGAACGCAGCACTTCCAGCATCTCTTACACTTTGTCTTCTGTATGGTCAAACAAGGCTAAAAAAAAAGGGAATCTTCTGTATAAGTCCTCAAAGGATCAATTTAGCTGGACAGCTGAATCTTGTATGTTTTGATAAGGTAAGTTCTGCAATTTGTATGGTTTTTTTTAAATTAGATAAAATATTTTATAGGCTTTTTAATGTTACTTCTAAAAATTTTCTGTGCAAAACTGAGCACATCTATAACATTACAAAACAGAAGATATTAAGGAAAAATAGTGAGGATAATATTGACCATACAGTATTTTATGAGGGAGTTTTTAATCATGCAGCTGATATGATAGCTCTATATAGATTTTATACGGTATATGCCTTTGACCACAAAAGAACCTTGGACTGAGGTTACAGATACAGAGACTAATGGGCAATGTACACACATGACATGGATAAAGAATTGGGGCAGAAAGCAGATTAATTTTAAATGGTACATACATACTAAAAAAAAATTGTTGAAGGGGATGATAGGGTCTGTTTTTACTAATGACACAGAACCATGTAGAATGCTTAAAACAGTTTCATTGTAAAATATTGTAGACAGACTTAGATAAACTGGAAGCAATTAGAACAATTCAGAGGATTTTTTAAATGTTGATAAAAAATAAAATAAAGCCCTGGTGACAGTAATCATTTTATTGCATGCACATTAGATGGAATAAAAACTAGAAACAACAGAACAAGAGAAGGGCTTGGGTATTCTGGCTATAAGAAAGCTAAGCAGCAATACTCAAGGTCAATGAGCAGCTGCAAAACAATTAAAGGGAATGTTGTATGAAGTGTAGTCTGCTCAGAACTCGCAAGATAGGCATAAATGTCTTTATTTTATCTCAGGACATAGACAAGTTAAAAACACTGTGCCAACAGGTTTCGGGCAGAGGAGCTGTTAGTCATGGCATAATACACTGTACATAGAATGAGTTTAAATGCAGAAAAGCAAGGCATGCATCGAAAACACTTTGTTACTGAAAATCATTTGTGTTTTTCGTGTATTTCTGTGTTTTCTTGCATATTCTCTCTAGGCACAGTCCACGTTCCATGCTAGATCTTCCATCAATGGAGTAGACATATTATCTTTTTTGCACTAATTTTATGGAGAAAATGAAGACAGAAATCTACAGCAGCCCTGAGTGCCGTAGATTTCATTCTGGTGCACGGACTGCAAGAGGATGCACTTAATTTGTCATGCACCTCATTATGCAATAGGCAGTGCAGTAGATTTCAAAGACTGACATAAAATGCCAGTCTTCGATAAATCTACCCCTATGTGTAATAATTTGTGCCACATTCACCATAGAAGAATTTTGTGATCTGATGCTTGTTCACTTGAGTTTTGGGTATTTTGGCTTGCTAAAACGTGTCTGTGTTATGGCTGTTTGTATCTCTATATAGACTGGTACATTGACAGAAGACATCTTGGATTTGTATGGTGTTCTTCCTTGTGAGAAAACCTGGTAAGTTCAGTCAGTAAAACAGCTAAAGTCTGCAATATGCCTGCTGGGCGCAGTCTCAATCAAGCATAGTCTCAACTAGTGTCCAAAGCAATCAATGGTCAAATACTTAATTGCATAACATTACTGTTTTTTTTTTTTACATAATTTGTAGCCTTACATTCTTAATTGAGCCGTTATATTTGAGAATCTACACTAATGCGTACGCTAATGCAAACATTCCCGCGCAAATAATGAACATACAGTCTAGCGTTGTCAAAGGTACGCTACTTAACGGAATGAATATGTACGCATTAGCGTACGCATACACTGCATCTGCGAACATTCCTACTCAAGTAACGAACATACAGTCTAGCGTTGTCAAAGGTACGCTACTTAACTGAATATGTATGCATTAGCGTACTCATACACTGGGTCTGCGAACATTCCTACTCAAGTAACGAACATACAGTCTAGTGTTGTCAAAGGTACGCTACTTAACTGAATATGTACGCATTAGCGTACGCATACACTGCGCCTGCGAACATTCCTACTCAAGTAACAAACATACAGTCTAGCGTTGTCAAAGGTACGCTACTTAATAATGTACACTAATGCGTATGCTAATGCGTATGAATTCATAAAATGCGTGTACACATTAGTGAACATTCTCAAATATGCGTATATTTAGGGTATGGCATATGGCATATTCCATACCCTAAATATACGCATATTTGAGAATGTTCGCTAATGTGTACACATTTTATGAATTCAAACGCATTAGCGTACACATTAGCGTACATTCTCAAATATGCGTATATTTTGCGTCGCCGTTATTTTAACCAGATTCGTTACGAACTTTTGGGAAAGTTCGTAACGAATCTGGTTCGTTACGGCTCGGTTCGCTCATCCCTAGTTTTAATATAAGATTTTAATTAATGTTGTGAAATAATGTCATGTTCACTAACATATATTTTTAGTTTTCAGGATATGATGTTTTTCGCTTCCTCTAATAATATGTATTGGTGCCCAATACTACAAGCAATGACAAGCTGTCACTCACTTATCACTTTGGATGGAAAGTTACAGGGGGATCCATTGGACTTGAAGATGTTTGAAGGAACAGGTTGGGTAGGTTGCATATTCTAGACCATTTTATACATTTATTTTTCAAAGTTTAGAACATTATGCTATAGCATAGATTTGGCTTGGGACTACTTCTAAGGATGTTATCTATATCCACCCTCTCCCCCCCCCGATATGGCCACTACCTCTTGCAGTAGTGTCTGTTCACACGATGGCTGACCGATGGGGATCAAGATACACCAGTCCGGAGCACCGAGGGATCAGTTCAGGCAGAATTTGTGTGATCCCATAAACAGTCAGAGCAGATACACATAGAGCACACAGCAAGGAAGGGTAATTAACCCCTACCTTGCTGAAACAGAAAGGAGATACAAACACAATGGACCTGTTCACACCCAAAGTATCTGCGGCCAGTACGCACAAGACAGGCAAATGTGCACTGGCACATGGTCCTAGATACACACCCAGATGTACCCGCAACCAGCCCACATGACATATAATGGAATACATGAACAGATGTTGCAACAATACTTTAGTGTACTGTAGAAACATGTGACAAAAAGATTGATAAGCCCCATTTACATGAAATAGCTTGTCAAGCCTCAGACAAAAGAGAATTTGTAAAAATGCATGTGAGATCTGAGACTTTCCTATCAGAATAAACCTTACTGCTTGCAAATGATCTGATAACTCTGAAGCCACATGTGTATATAAGCATTTTAGACTTGAATACTATTTTAATAATATAATTTCTTTGTAAGTTTGTATTGGACGTGTGGCTACTCCATTTGGTCATGCACTCCTGACTAGCCCCGCCTGCTCCATAGGCTGATTTTAACTAGTGTAACTATAAAGCCGAGTGAACTCGGCATGCATGCTTGGTACCTGCATCCCTGTATTAGTGGAGGCCTTTGAAGCACTACAAATGGCAAAAGGTAGAAGGGACCCAGTTTGCATGTGGAACCAAACACCCCCTGATTATATGGAAGCCAAGGTTGGCACATAACAGGTAGGAAATAGTGTTAGGTTCCCGTTCTACAGAGATCACCTGGACGATTTGGTGAACGGGCCCAGATAATTTTGTACAAAATATATTTGCCAAGAATCTGTAATTTACCAAACAAGCATAGCATTAGCTCCAGAATACTTCATATCTCTATGGCATTTTGTGCTTTATCTGGTTAGCAGTGTGCGGTTGCATTGTATGTATTTTCCTTTTCATTGCAATCAGCCGTAGCAACGTGCACCTGCGCATTGGGATGTGCTGACTGAAAACCCCTCTTTTTTTCTTTGTAAGTTTGTATTGGAGGTTGGCTACTCCATTTGGTCATGCACTCCTGACTATCCCCGCCTGCTCCATAGGCTGATTTTAACTAGTGTAACTATAAAGCCGAGTAGACTCGGCATGCATGCTTGGTACCTGCATCCCTGTATTAGTGGAGGCCTTTGAAGCACTACAAATGGCAAAAGGCAGAAGGGACCCAGCATGCATGTGGAACCAAACAGCCCCTGATTATATGGAAGCCAAGGTTGGCACATAACAGGTAGGAAATAGTGATAGGTTCCCGTTCTACAAAGATCACCTGGACGATTTGGTGAACAGGCCCAGATAATTTTGTACAAAATATATTTGCCAAGAATCTCTAATTTACCAAAAAAGCATAGCATTAGCTCCAGAATACTTCATATCTCTGTGGCATTTTGTGCTTTATCTGGTTAGAAGTGTGTGGTTGCATTGTATGTATTTTCCTATTTTAATAATATATCTGAATTTTATCTTTGAAACAGGAACTTGCAGATTTTATGGGGGAAATCAAAGAAAATGGTCCAATAAATAGCTACACAATGGTAAAACCTGGACCTGCTGCTGCAAAGGTGCGCCAACTGTATTTTCCCATAGTTACTTTTCATGACTTTATTATGTTGCATGTATTTATGATCAGGTTTCTTCATCATAAGCTTTAACCATAAGCTTTATGACTCTTGTGTCCAATCATGTGGCTACCCAGCTGCTGACAACCAGCGTCAAATTGAAGTCCCTTGCGCCCACCATAGGAATTGTTTCTGAGGGCCCAGACCTTAAGGGCCCTGTTTTACTAGAGGTCCTATATTGTCCGAGTTTTGGCCTACCAGAGGATCCTGCTGACAACCACAGTCCAATCCTGCTGACAACCACAGATCCTATTAAGCGCTAGTGGCAGTGGAGATGTTAAGCAATAGCATTACTAGAACTTGGTACTGGAATCACCTTGGAAACTGTTTTGAGACAAAAACACACAACTGTGATTTCCTTCTCCCATGTCAAAGATTCATTTTTCGTGCCCTGGCCTATTATCTAAATATAGTGTGACATGCTTATCGCATTTTTCTACCTGTATCAAATAGGCACCAGTGGAAGGAATCCTTATTCTGCACCAGTTCCCATTCTCCTCCAGTTTACAGCGCATGTCTGTAATTACTCAGGTTATTGGAGACAGTAACCTGACAGTGTTCATGAAGGGGGCACCTGAAATGGTCATTCACTTTTGCAAACCAGAAACAGGTAACTATAAAATAAATAAAGCAAATCTAGAATTATGAAAATGTTGTTAATCTTTAACCCTTCAAATACCGGAACATTTTAATTTTTTTGCATTTTTGTTTTTTCCTCCCCACGTTTCAATAGCCATAACTTTTTAAAATTTCTATTCATATAGCCATATGAGGGCTTATTTTTTGTGGGATAAGTTGTACATTTTAAAGGCACCATTTCATATATCATGTCTTGTATTGGAAAATGGGAACAAAATTCTTTGTGGGGTTAAATTGAAAAAATTCCAACAAGGTTTTTGGGTTTTGATACTACTGAGTTCACTGTGCGCTAAAAATGACATGTCCGCCTTTTTCTTCAGCTCTATCTCGATAGTTCTTTGTTGTTTTGAAAAAGTCCAAATTTTCTTTGCATCACCATTTTCTGACAGCCATAACTTTTTATATTTCCGTCTACAGAGCTATAAGGGCTTATTTTTTGCAGGACGAACTAGTATTATTTTTGGATACATACAAATTTTTGATCCTTGTTGTTCCATTTTTTCAGGCAATATGGAGAACTATTTTTAGATTTTAATAGTTCAGACATTTTTGGATGTGGCGATACCTGTTATGCTTATTTTTTAAATTGTGTATATATTTTTATATGTAGAACTGAGAAAGAGGGGTGATTTCAACTTTTAATATTTTTTTACAATAACTTGTAGGCCCTTTAGGGGGCTAAAACCTGGGATCTTTTGATCACTTGTTCTATTCACCTGTCTACTTCGTGTACAGCTTAGCAGGTAGATTACCATGACAGGCCGGGGAAGCTTTAGTAGGCCCCAGACTGTCATGGTAACTGAGTGGAGTCCCACAATTTCAGTGTGCATGCTCCAATCGGAAGGCAGAGGGAGCCCCATCCCTCTGCCTAACCTCAAAGATGCCACAATTGCAATTGAACATGGCATCTGAGGGGTTAAATGACGTGTTTTTACCGATCACGGTAATTTTGGCTGGTATTATACAGCTGGCACCCATTGCATATGGAGCCAGCACAGCAGCCCACTCCATACAATCCCTCAGCCATAGGTACATCACAGTGGCTAAAAAGGTTAATTTAGGCTATAAAAAGTCTAAAAAAAGATCTTTGTTTCCAAAAGTAACTAAATACAGTGCAAATTTCCTTTTTCAAGAGCAGAATATAAAATGAAAGCTGTAATGGGTTGCTATGTGCACTGTCATTTTGGATAGTTTCATTGTATGTTGCATTTCCACTAGAGATGAGTGAATCTATTTGCCGCTTCGTAGATTCGTATCAAATCTTCCATTTTTTTCTACTCAGAAGTGAATTCGGATTTTGTAAGATTCGCTTCGTATTATTCGTAACTGTTCTTTAAATTTTGAACGCTAATGCTACATACACTACGTACGCAACGTGCACATTCTTCTTGCCCTCTCCCCCGGCTCCCTAAAGTGGGAAAATGACGATACTCCCCCTCAAGAGTGGGAAAGTGAAGATACGCCCCCCTCAGAAGCGGGAAAAACCAGCCCGGCCCACCGGGAACTTTCTGTTTGCAAGTATAGGGAGTGAAGACTCCTCCCTCATTACTCCGCCCTCCTCTCCAGTTCAAGCCAGCGCTGAACAAGATCCATCCAGAGTCAGATCACAGCAAACAGTATGGAGAAAGAACTGCGACCCAAGTGGGGAGAGATGGTCTTTGGGGACGACTACCCCGAACCACCGCTTGCTCCAGATATCAGAGCGAAACAACTGTGCAAGAGAGTCTCACCGGCTCCTGACTCCATATTCACCTTGCCAGCTGGTGCGGCTGGTGTGGCAGAGGCAGCTGGAGCGTCTACTTCGCCACCCAGGAGGAGAACACCTTCCATTTGGCAAAATCCGATTGTGCCAGCATTGGTGACGGTCCACACCCAGACCTTATGGGACTACAAGAATGTGGTGGAGGACTGGGTCATCCAAGTACTGGACCATCCAAGGCCGGGAGACCCTACACTGGAGTGGCGAAAGGGAACCGTCCTGTGGATTTCGGTGGAGTGAGGCTCTGGCTTCCTGGCGGATGACGAGGACGGCAAGGAGTACTTTGTGGGCCGCAGGTGAGTGAAATGGCCGTACCTGCCCCAACTCCGTCACAGCCTATACACGGGGATCAGGTGGAGTACACCCCCATGGCATCCCTGAAAGGCCCCTTTGCTACTGGGGTAACGTTATAATCGAGGCCCCTGGTACCTGCATCACCACCTGAAGTTTTGCCGGAGGAACCACCCGGCGAAGTACCGGTGCGCTGCCCAGAGGGCACCCTCTGCTTTAGGGAGAAGCCACAGCCGGAGCCTCTGATCCCTGGACTGCCACTACCACCACCATCACCACCAGTCCTTTCAGCTGGGTCAGCTGATGACTTCGTCATTTACCTTACAGTCTACGGTGATCCACCAGTACCAACTACCCTGGAAGATGAAGCCAGCAGCAGCCAGGAGAGCTGGGGCTTCTTCCTTAGGTGCAACCTTGCCTCAACCGCTGCAGCCAGAAGTCCTTACCCCTGCTGTCCTGGCAGAAGAATCCTGAAAAATAAAGGCGCAAGTGACTGCAGCGCTCACCAGCGTGACCACCATCCAGACCCGGTCAAGTCAGACTTCTGGAAGAAGAGGGCAGTGGAGTTCCACCACGACAGCGAGCTTGGCCTACAGGAGGCAGGAGCGTCCTCTGATGTCTTTCAGCAGGAGCTCAAGCGAGGAGGACTTCAGGTCCCTCTTCTGAGGAACCCTACTACTGGCTGATTGAAAGGACACTTCCGGAGGACCTATGGGAGCCACACCATGGACTGCACCTGATGGTTGAGAGCTAGTTGGCACTTTTTTTGTTTAGTTTGTATTGCCCCCATTTGACTCTCACCCAGATGGACATGGCTTGTCAGGACTCCCCCCCCCCTATTCTGCAGAAAATTCCCAGTTGCGCCAAAGTGTGCCTATTTTCCTTCCCCCCCCCCCTTCTCAGGTTATTTGGGAGCCCACTTTGCAAAGAGGGTTCTCTATTTGCTGCTATTTTATATTATCCATGTGGATTACACGTTACCTGTTTGGATTACAAAATTACAGAATTTTGGACTGTGTTCCAGTGTTTTATTATCATGCCAAGCAGCCACAACTCGAGGAGAGACTCAAACGTATATCTGAGCCATTTATGCTTGCAAATGTGAAATTGCACTAAAATATTTGCATAATTGTCTTTGCTGTATTTTAGCAATAATGTTTTTACAGGTTTAGCAACGTTCAGGCACTTTAGCCCATTGTGTGTATTCTTTTTCAGGTACTACAATGT
This sequence comes from Rhinella marina, assembly GCA_900303285.1. Classification (NCBI taxonomy): domain Eukaryota; kingdom Metazoa; phylum Chordata; class Amphibia; order Anura; family Bufonidae; genus Rhinella; species Rhinella marina. The sequence continues at coordinate 67,319 of ONZH01018078.1, forward strand.
GTCCTATTATGCACTTATTGTACGGTGTTTTTAGTGAATTATGCACTTAGCCAGATAACTAGCACCTTACTTTTCTACCTCATATGGACTACCTCTAAAGACTGTCCGCCTTGGTCTAGCCTTGTGCGTATGACGCAATTGCGAATCAATAGCACGCTAAGGATTCGTACGTACTTTGTACATTAATGCTTACATATTACGCACTTTTAACAAAGCTGACTGTATGTTCGTAATTTGTGTAGGAATGTTCGCAAAACAATGATTATTTTTTAACGCAAATTCGACCGAATAAATTCATATAGAGACTGAATCTTGTAAGAAATTTGTCGATTATTTGCCGAAGCGAATTTTGGATGATTCACTCATCTCTAATTTCCACACAAGGACTTTGGTTATAAAAGAAAACATAGGGAAACTGCAAAAATTAGGAGGTTTTTACAATAGGAACAAATAGGTTGCTCATGGTCCCCTCAATTATGTCCGTTTCCCATTATTATACATATTGCATTATGGTTTCAATATACAAAAGAAAAAAAAAAACGAAACAGCACACAATTTTTATTTCTTCTCTGTTATATTGTTTATCAATGAACCAATATTTTTTCATTCACATAGCCGTATAACGGCTTGTTTTCTTTGGGACTTTCTAATAGCACCATGTCATATTGAACACAATGTACTAGGAAGCTGAAAAAAATCAATGGAATGGAATTGGAAATGACAGTTGTTTTACAGTTTTTGTACTTACAGCATTCACTTGGAGGTAAAAATGACATTAGTTTTATTCTGCTGGTCAGTACGAGTACAGTGATATCAAATTTATATTGTCGTTTGTTATGTTTAAAACTTTGAAAAAAATGATTTGCATCGTTGTATTCTGACACCCATAACTTTTCTATATTTCCTCTATGGAGCTGTTTCAGGGTTCTTTTTATGTGATGAGTAGAGTTGATCGAATCCTAAAATATTCGGGGATTCGGAATTCGGCCCGAATTTTCCGCGGGATTCGTGGGTTCGAGCCGAATCACGAATCCCATTAAAGTCTATGGGAGACCCGAATATTTTTTCAGGGGCCAAAGGTTCTGCACAGTCAAGTTTGCCCCAACATGTGAAAACCTCAGAAAAAGATGGAAACACCTTGGAAATGGATAGGACCAGGGGCAACATGTAGGGATGCCTCTGAGGCTCCCTAATTGCACCATTTTTTCTAAATCTGCCCAATAGTCTGTTGATGACCCCAAGGCAATTTCCAGGGACACGGTAATGGTGACCCACTTAAAAATGCTGTCTGTCTTTCAATAAGATTGCAGTGTAAAGCATGGTGGTGAGCCTCAGTATGACTTTTTGGATGGAGATTGCATGTGGTCACGTACTCCCTGGAACCCCATAGTCACCCCTTCTCTGATGTGCTACCCCAGAACATTGTCTGCCTCAATTCGCAAGACCTTTTGCAGTCTCAGTGTGCTGACAGTGGGGATTTACCAGTGTTGTCTGAGGAGGTGGTGGACAATGGCGAGACAGATGTCGGGGGGTGAGGTAGTTGAAAGTGCAGCAAGTTACAGTGGGGACTCCTCATGATGGGACAGATTCAACTTGGGTGGATCAGGCACAGGAACAGATCCATTTTTTTTTTGTGTTTATTTAACTTTTATTTAGCACAAATAACCACAGAGATATTTATTCGTTCTCTTCGCTGCGCAGTCTGGCGTTGGGGTTCTTCACTTTGATGGCGAGCTGTGCAGCTCTCTCCACAATGGTCTTTCGGTTCTTTGAAGAGACGTTGTGGGCGATTTCTGCACAGAAGGACTTGTTGCTCATCAACAGAACCTCGAGCTCCTTGACATTGTGGACCAGGAATTTGCGGAACCCTGTGAGCAGCATGTGTTTGGTCTTCTTGTTGCTACCGTACCCAATGTTGGGCATCAGGATCTGCCCCTTGAACCTCCTGCGGGCTCTGTTGTCAATACCTCTGGGTTTACGCCAGTTACGCTTAATCTTTACATCACGGTCTGATTGATCACTGTGTTTATTATCTCTGTACTGTGACATCACTGTGTGTATTATCCCAGTACTGTGACATCACTGTGTTTATTATCCCTGTACTGTGACATCGCTGTGTTTATTATCTCTGTACTGTGACATCGCTGTCTTTATTATCCCTGTACGGTGACATCACTGTGCTGATTATCCCTGTACTGTGACATCACTGTGTTTATTATCCCTGTACAGTGACATCACTGTGTTTATTATCCCTGTACTGTGACATCACTGTGTTTATTATCTCTGTACTGTGACATCACTGTGTTTATTATCCCAGTACTGTGACATCACTGTGTTTATTATCCCTGTACGGTGACATCACTGTGTTTATTATCTCTGTACTGTGACATCACCGTGTTTATTATGTCTGTACAGTGACATCACTGTGTTTATTATGTCTGTACAGTGACATCGCTGTGTTTATTATCCCTGTACAGTGACATCGCTGTGTTTGTTATCCCTGTACAGTGACATCGCTGTGTGTATTATCCCAGTGCAGGAAGAGGTAAGTGGTCTGTGTTTGTGTGTTTGTTTTCTATTTTTCAGGGTCATGAATGCAGAGGACTATGTCGGATTCGGTGGACTACGTCGGACCAGCTTTTTTTTTTTTTTAATAAAATGGTCAAACAGGGGTCTGGGGGAGTGTTTATTTCAATAAAATGTTTTATACTTGTGTGTGTGTATTTTATTTTACAATACTATAGTTTTAGTAATTAGGGCTATCTACAGACGGCCCTGATTACTAATACTGGGCTTAGTGCTTGCCGGTATGGCAGGCCAGCACTAACCCCAACATCTATTACCTTGGCACCCACCGCCACCAGGGGTGCCGGGAAGAGCCGGGTACCCGCAGGACCGGACCTTTTAAATTGAGGGTCTGGCTCTGGGGCGGCTGCAGGCTGGTACCATTAAGCTGGGAAGGGCCAATAACCGTGTCCCTTCCTACCCTGGTAGTGCCAGGCTGCTGCTGCTGGTTGTATCTGGCTGGCGAAGGAAAAAAGGGGGGGACCCCATGCCATTTTTTTACAAAAATAATTAAATAATTTTTTTTTAAAATGGCGTGGGGTCCCCCCCTTTTTTCCTTCGCCAGCCAGATATAACCAGCAGCGGCAGCCTGGCACTACCAGGGTGGGAAGGGACAAGGTTATTGGCCCTTCCCAGCCTAATGATACCAGCCTGCAGCCGCCCCAGAGCCAGACCCTCAATTTAGAAGGTCCGGTCCTGCGGGTACCTGGCTCTTCCAGGCACCCCTGGTGGCGGTGGGTGCCGAGGTAATAGATATTGGGGTTAGTGCTGGCCTACCATACCGGCAAGCACTAAGCCCAGTATTAGTAATCAGGGCCGTCTGTAGATAGCCCTAATTACTAAAACTGTAGTATTGTAAAAAAAAAAAATACACACACACAAGTATAAAACATTTTATTGAAATAAACACTCCCCTGTTTGACCATTTTATTAAAAAAAAAAAAAGCTGGTCCAACGTAGTCCACCGAATTCGACGTAGTCCTCTGCATTCACGACCCTGAAAAATAGAAAACAAACACACAAACACAGACCACTTACCTCTTCCTGCACTGGGATAATACACACAGCGATGTCACTGTACAGGGACAATAAACACAGTGATGTCACTGTACAGGGATAATAAACACTGTGATGTCACAGTACAGAGATAATAAACACAGTGATGTCACAGTACAGAGATAATAAACACAGTGATGTCACTGTACAGAGATAATAAACACAGTGATGTCACCGACCGTACAGGGATAATAAACACAGTGATGTCACAGTACAGGGATCGGCGTCTCGTGCCCCCATCAGACCTCAGGTCGGCATCTCGTGCCCCCATCAGACCTCAGGTCGGCGTCTCGTGCCCACATCAGACCTCAGGTCGGCGTCTCGTGCCCCCATCAGACCTCAGGTTGGTGTCTTGTGCCCCCATCAGACCTCAGGTCGGCGTCTTGTGCCCCATCAGACCTCAGGTTGGTGTCTTGTGCCCCCATCAGACCTCAGGTCGGCGTCTTGTCCCCCCATCAGACCTCAGGTTGGCGTCTTGTGCCCCCATCAGACCTCAGGTCGGCGTCTTGTGCCCCATCAGACCTCAGGTCGGTGTCTTGTGCCCCCATCAGACCTCAGGTCAGCATCTTGTGCCCCCATCAGACCTCAGGTCAGCGTCTTGTGCCCCATCAGACCTCATATCAGGGTCTCTCCCCCCCCCCAGACCTCAGATCAGCCCACCCAGCCACTTAAAAAAGCATACTTACCTGCCCTGCCGCGCTGCCGCTGCCATCAGGTTCCACGCTCCACTGTCTTCCCTGCCGGCGCGCACTATGACCTGACGCTGCGTCAAGTCATAGTGCGCGCCGGAAGGGAAGACAGTGGAGCGTGGGAGCCGAGGACAGCGGCAGCGCAGCAGGACAGGTAAGTATGCTTTTTTTAAGTGGCTGGGTGGCTTGGGGCCTACCGGAGGATCCTCCGGTCCTCTGGTGGGCCAGTCCGACACTGTATAGCAGGCTGATGAAATTTTTTTCCCAACTCACTGCACCGTGTATTACAGATCAGTGAACTTCAACGGACAATATACTGTAGATACGCAGGTAATATTATTTTTCACACCTATCCCAAAAAAAAAATTTACGCAGTTTGCACAAATAAAACTGGAATCTACAGATCAATACGGTAGCTATAGACTGTGAGGTATATAGCAGGCTGATGAATTTTTTTTCCCAACTCACTGCACTGTGTATAACAGAGCAGTAAAATTCAACGGACAATATAGATAGATATGCAGGTAAAATTATTTTCAGACCTATCCAAAAAAAAAAGTATGCAGTTTGCACAAATAAAACTAGAATCTACAGATCAATATGGTATCTATAGACTGTGAGGTATATAGCAGGCTCATGAAATGTATACCCTAGTCACTGCACAGTCATGCACAGGAATATATCTGTTTACAGATGTATAGTTTGAGCTATGTGGCTGGACAAGGTGTACCAGGCACAGCTCTGCACAGAATACAGGCTTACAGCATATACTGAATTTTTCTCACAGAATCAATTAGTTTTTAAAAGACTGTTGGGGCTTCCTATCCTGCACAGAATACAGGCTTACAGCATATACTGTATAGTTTTCTTCACAGAATCAATTAGTCTTTAAAAAGAATGTTGGGGCTTCCTATCCTACACAGAATACAGGCTTACAGTATATACTGTATACTGTTCTTCAGAGTATAGTCTTTAAAAAGACTGTTGGGGCTTCCTAACCTAACTCCTAACTCCTTGCTGCACACACTACAGTAGCTAACACTGTCTGTCTCTTCTCCTTCCCAAAACACAATGAGACTGATGCTGCAGGTCCCTACCTTATATAAATTTAGATCACATGTCACTGCCAGCCAATCACTGCTGGGGAGGTATAGGGGCTGTTACATCACAGCAGGCGTTCCCACAGGCTTCCCTTTGATGCTGATTGGCTGAAAAAAACGGGCATTTCAAACTTGCAGTGACGCACAAATAATCACGAGTCCGTGCTGCCTCGGGATGCCGAGCCGAGCCAAAGCGGGCAATATTCGTGTGAATCACGAATATTGCCGCTTCGATTCGCTCATCACTAGTGATGAGCTCTAGTTTTTTAATAATGCCATTTTTTGGGATTTGGGAATTGTTTTTGTTTTCATTTTAGAGTTCATCATATGAAATAAATAAATTTTCATCTTTTCATTTTATATATTAATCTTTGAATACTGAAATACCAGAGACTCTAGCATAACAGAGATCGAACAGATCCGGTATGCAGCCCTTAGACTTCTATTATGATGGAATGAATAACGGAATGCCTCTAAAGGCATTCCGTTATGCATTCCGTCATAGAATTGTGTTATGGTCCGTGGCAACGGAATCCATAACACAATTCTGCTTTTACCACTAAAAGAAGCGGAAACAAATTTCTATATATATCTGTATATCTTAATAGTCCCAAACAGCTTCTCCATGAAACTTGATGACTACACTGCACAAGGCTTCCGAGTAATTGGACTAGCATATCGATCACTGCAAAAAGAAGGTCTACCAAAGTCTTTTAACATAGAGAGGTAAGAATGTTTTATCTCTTTTATCTCTATTCTATTGTATTGTATATGATTTTGTTACAAACCTAAATGCTGTAGAAAAATTTGAAGTTATGTTTATTATTATTAGAAGTCATTAATTTTATTCATAGAACATTATACAAAATGTGATTTTTTTGTGTAATGTATGTGTGATATTTTGTTACTTGGTGGTTTATTTTTTTTGTAGACCAAATTCATTCATATTTCATTTATTTCTAATCATCTCAACATGCATAACACTGACTGACTGGTGAGATTGTGGGAAGGGAGCTCCTGCTTCTATGCAGGAGCCAGTCGGGAAAGGTAAAGCTGCAGAGGAAACATAGAGGAGGAGGAAGCAGCTGAAAGCAATAGCCTGAGTCTGTAAAAAGACACAAGGCAAATATTATCCTCTCATAAAACAATAGCGGTCAATTGTAAACTTGTGGTGGGTTTCTGATTATATACTGTAGAAAGTTGCAGTTTGTATAGAGAGTTGTAATATACGTCATCAATATCAGATCGGTGAGGGTCCTGGCACACCCTTTGATCAGCTGATTAAAGAGAACACAGTGCTCATACTGCTGGAGTTGGACCCCACCGATCTGATATTGATGACTTATCTTGAGGACAGCTTACCAGAAACTGGCCAGCCCCTTTGAAATGAAAAAGAGCTAAACAGCAAGACAATAAATGGCAGACAGGTATTACCCAAATGATAATGATTTTTATACAGGTAGATAATGACTGTGTTTCACAACTGCATTAATGAAATACTTTATATTTAAAGGGACGTAGTGGAGTGTGACCTCACATTTCTTGGCTTATTGATTCTGGAAAATCGACTTAAACCAGAAACCACTTCAGTACTAGAGGAACTCCGAGAAGCCAATATTAGGACTGTAATGGTCACAGGTATTTTTAGCTGATTTTTTTTTATTTGAGCTTTTTAACTAGGTTTTAAAACATAATTCATTATTATCCATATTATTGTTTGTTTTGATCTCTGAATCCCTAGGCAAATTGGTTAGAGATATTAAGGAGATAAAAGGTTTTGAGTGTGGTCTGTTGTGTCGGTGTTGTGGATAATTGAATAATTTGTCTTTGCTTTTGTGAGTGCTGACTAGCGGATTCATCCATTAGGGCAGGGATCAGCAACCTTCGGCACTCCAGCTGCTGTGAAACTACAACTCCAAGCATGCACACTTACTCTGCTATTCTTGTAACATTGGTGGATGAGTTACTGTTGTATGCAGATGATATGGTACTTTTTTTAAGAGATGTGCTGACTTCAATCCCAATGGTTATAAAATTAATAGAGAGGCTTAGTAGATATGCTGGGATAAGAATAAATTTGACAGATCTTCTTGTCTTTTTTTGGATCACAAATGTCCAGTGGGGGTGTTTGATGGTAATTTTCAGTTAGTGGATTCTTTTAGGTATTTGGGCATTGTAGTCACTAATAAGGTATAGAGGTATACAGAACTGAATGTTTTACCACTATTGTAGAGGCTGACTAAGACTAAGATTTGGAGAAATGTGTTTGTCTCTATGGCTGCAAGTCCCAATTTTATTAAAATTATTGTATTGCCACAAATAATTTTTGTATTGCAGAATAGTCCAATACTATTGGATAGGAGATTAAAAAAGAAAAAGACATTAGAGGGTATTGTGGAAGTATTTTTATGAAATAGTAGGAGGGCACAGATAGAATATATTTATCTTGGGATACAGAGGTATGTTAATCAATTATTAATGGTCCCAAAACTTAAATCTTTTGAGGGATAGTTCATCAGTATCTGATTGGTGGGGGTCCAACACTCGGGACCCCTGACGATCAGCTGTTTGAGAAGGCATCGGCGCTCCTGTGAGTGCCGTGGCCTTCTCAGCTTACCAAGCACTGTGCCATACATTGTACAGTGGCTGTGCTTGGTATTGTGCTCTACCCTTTCACTTCAATATATATCGGAGAGAGGCAGTGAGCAGCAGTCAGTGTGGAGCGCATCTCCACAGTTCAGTAAATAGAAGATGGGGAGCGCTGCTAATGCACAAAATTGGCCACTTTAGAGCTATTTTTCTAATATAAATGCACAGGTAGTAATTAAAGTATATTACAAAAATGGTCATTATCACTACGCCTACACATTAAAAAAAAAAAATGACAGTTACACTTCAAGTTATTATATACAAATTACTACAAGAATATGTGCTGCTATACTGTATAATCATCTCCATTCTTAGACTGTCCATTATGTCTTATTGTTTTAATAGGGGATAACCTTCAGACAGCTGTGACAGTTGGTAAAAAGTCGGGAATGATTTCTTCTAACAGTAACATAATAATGCTGGATGCCTGTGAACCTGAGAAAGATTTACCTGCTTCAGTTACTTGGAAATGTTTGACTGAAATTCAAGCAAATGGAAACCATTCAAAGGATAAAGTATATAATAAGCTATAATATTACAGATATTAATCCTGTAATCCAGAAAATCCAGTAATAGGGCAATTTACTTTTAGTATTTTATTGTAATTATAGAATTGAACTCATTAGGACACAGCACAGTATGTACCACAATGTAATATGCCAAAAAGATATGTATCCTATAAGGATTAGACAGAACAGAATGACCCAAACTACCATCCCATACTTTCTGAAAAAGATAAAAATGGTATTTTGAGACTTTAAGTCCAAACATTTATTTCATATCACATGCCTACAGCAATCACCATAGGAATCAGTTAAATTACTAGCCAAATACCAATTGGGATGCATAAATACTGTACCAGAGATTCCCCAGGTATTTGACAAAGAGCAACAGGCCAAACCATACAGTACAGTTCTGTGCCTCCATCATTGAAAACATTTTCTTCTGCATTTACACAATTCATGTCTGCAGTAGTTTCCATCTAGGACAACACCTTTGGGTAAGCAGCTATATAACAATGAGCTGATCACGATGGGTCTGGTTGGTTACCGAAACCAAGAAAAGCCATACATTTCATTTAAACTCTTTAACAATATAAAGACCTGAGCTGTATTATCTTACAATAAGGTTCAGACAGAACAAGTTCAATGAGCCCCTAAGGAGCCGAGGCAGAGTATGGGAGTGGTAGTAGCTCTGTAAATGATGTGCCACAGTGTACTGTCTGAAGCCGTCACTCCCTGGGGTCTGAGCAGTGAAAGACAGGCACCCTGTGTTCCTTGATGTTAAATGTGGGTGCAAAGCAGGGCTTGAAATGTCCAGCATGTGGTGTTACGACAGTCAGTAATCAGGCTAGATTAACCAAATGAAAGTCACTCTTCACCGTGTACAAAATAGGAGTTGTAGTACATCCAGCAATTATCTGTAAACAGTACAAATTCTTCAAGCATGATCTTAGCAAGTAGTTTTCACCTAGGGCCTTATAATTACTCTATGTCCTGTTCATTCTCTGTGAGTCTTGTGCTTTCTCTGTGACTGAGATCTCTGGCTAGCAACTGCAATCTGGCTGTAGTGTCCACTAATCTGAAGTGTAGAGGGTGTCTTAACAGGTTACCCCTCTCCAGCAGCGGGGTCTGGAATGCTTTATACTGTGGTACCTTGCTGACCCTGATGTCGTAGCGCTGCAGCAAGCCCACACCCTAAGCCCAGAGAGGGCTGGGCAGTGCCTGTCTCATGCTTAGACATACTAGGTGTACATTATATTACATTAGCATAAAAAACAGTAAAAACATTACAAACCAAATTGCAGATACCCCCTTGCCCTGGAGTATGGCACAAACATTAATCTAAAATAAAGAGAATATTAGTTTTAATATTAATAATTTTTATATTGTTTAAATGATTTCATTCCATATTCATAATCCACCTTTTCTTGTTTTTCTCTCTTGAGTCACAAATTAATGTTGGGGAAAGAGTGGAACATTTTCACTTTGCAATGAATGGAAAGTCCTATCAAGTTTTAACTCAACATTTTTCAAATTTGCTTCCAAAAGTAAGTGTAGACCTGTCATTTTGTCTCAATATTTACTGGTATTTTGTGCCGTATTTTTGGCAGATGAAAGGTGCACTATTAGCAAAAAACTTAGCAGATATAGCTCTCCTGGCAGAGGAGCAATGTGCTTTTCTCTTCTAATGAACATTACTCTTTTCTAGTTGGGGGCATCTGAATTAAAATCTTTATAACCTGGAAACCAGTTGTGCTTCTTTCTCCACATACATTATTTGTTGTAACAGTCTTCTCTTGTAACATTTCTGCATTTATAAATACCCAAGATCCCTATAAAATAATAAAACTTGAGAACAGTTTATTAGAATTCTGCATTAAAAGAGTTTTCCAAGATTTAACTACTAATGACTAGTGATGGGCAAAGTTTTCAAAAATTCGATTTGGCTGCTTCGCCAAACTTCAACAAGAAATTTGATTCATTACGAAGTACTTAATCACAAATTGCATTCAATTGTATGTAGCTGGCGATGACACCACCCCCCGTCATTGAAACCCTCAGATGCCACATTCAAGAGGACCTTTCACCACTCCTGACATGCCTGTTTTAATAGCTTCATGCATTCCCCATGTAATAACAATTGTGAAACATCTATTCTTATGGCTCTATGTTGTGCCACTTCTTTATTATTTCTTCTAGAAGTTATGAATGAATTGCTAGCAGTCTGCAGTAAGGATAAAGAGGGGTGGTAACCAGTTGGGGGGTGTACCTAGACAGACTCACCCTATCCAATCAGAGCTGCCATTTTCAGACTGTGCAGGAACACCCCCCCCCAACTTGTTACCACCCCTCTGTAAGAATAGATATTCCAGAAATGGTATTTCATGGGGAATGCATTAAGTTATTAAAACAGGCATGCAAGGAGAGGTGAAAGGTCTTTCAATGCTGATTGTGGCATCTGAAAGTCACAATGAGGCCATTCAGGGGTTAATCGGGTTTAAAAAAAATACATACATACTCACCTCTTCTATTTGATTGCAGATTGTCATGTCCACTGGATAGGTCATCAATGTCTGATCGGTGGGGGTCCGACACCTGAGACCCCTGCCGATCAGCTGTTTGAGAAGTCACCGATGCTCCTGTACAATGTACGGCACCGTGCTTTGTAAGCACAGAGAAGGCTGTGGCAATCACAGGATCTCTGGTGCCTTCTCAAACATCTGATCAGCAGGGGTCCCCGGTTTCGGACCTCCACTGATCAGATACTGATAGCCTATGCTGAGGATAGGTCATTGGTAGTAAAATCCAGGAAAACCCCTTTAAGCTATTTATCTGTTGTTCCTACAATAAATATTTTAATAAATTGACAACTGGGATACCATTTCTCCTGTCAATGCCAGAATGTTTATACTGTAGACACACCCTGCTAATGCCCAGTTGTCAATTTATTCATGCCTTTCTGGCAAGAATTGTATCGTATCATGTTAGCCAGAAAATCTATGTAATGTTAAATAACTTTGCATTAAAAAATACAAAAATATTATAGCATTTGATAACTTTATTGGCTAAGAAAAAACATGTTTTCTATTTGCAAGCTTTCAGAGCACAGAGGCTCCTTCATCAGGCTTAATACAAATGAATCATCTAATGAAACCTGCCTACAAGGAATAACAGAGCACAATGTTGAGTTCTAAGAAAAGATATTCCAACATTGTGAATTAATGGGAAATACAAGTATTTAATAAAACAGATATAAGAGGGTTGCAAGCGAGCACTCTTTAAAAAAGTAGAACTTATGATTCATCACTGTACAATTGGGATGTATTTATTGTGTCTATCGTCACTTAATCTCTAAATTACTTTTTTGAATAAACCCTCACTAAGCAGAACATGGTAATGCCTGGTCCTCACCACTTGTTATAGTCCACACCACCATTTTTATAAATGACTTCAACCTGTCTTAAAATGTTATTAAAATTCAGATAAGCACAAAAGGAGTCAATGGTGTTGTTAAACTGATGACTCTTCTGTGCCTATCTGAAAGAGGCCTCACCAGTCAGTGATCTAAGTATTTATAAGTGTGCATTATTTTTATGCCAATGTAACTCTGTACTCTTGTGTAATTGAGAACAGTGAGTTACGCCTGGCACTGTAATGGTACAGGCACTGCAGAGACAGATTAAAGGCTAGATATGATACCAGAACCAAGATTATAACATTGATATAACAGAACCAAGATTACTAAATACATAAGGCAACATAACTAAGATTACTACATAGATACAACAACAGAAACAAGACTACTACATAGATACAATACTAGTACCAATATTACTATACAGATGTGATACCAGAACCGAGATTACTAGATAAACTTGTTACCAAAACCAAGATTACTATAAAGATGCAGTGCCAGAACTAGATTACATATACCACACACTATATTGCTTTAATATATATATATATATATATATATATATATATATATATATATATATATATATCTCCACCAAATGAACCTGAAGTTTTCACTGCATATGTTGGTGGGCAAAACTTCAAGGGAGGAAGGAGAAGGATGCTCATTGAGAAAGTGGGGGGAAGGGCTTGCCCTGATTGGTTTGGAGGCTGAAAAACAGCCTCATCAGCCAATAAGGGGTGGCAACAGTTAAGGAGATGCCTGCGCAGAATAAATAGATTTCATTCTGTGTTGAACTGTTGATGAGGATGGATGGGTCTATTCAGTTTCTAGCAGAAAGCGATTTTACACAAGCAAGGCACAAGCAAGCATCTATTTTAGTGTAACAGGGACACTGTAGAGAAGGAATAGAATGAAATAATTGAGAGACTTTGATTGGGGAAAGCTTTAAAGCAGTGAGGGTCTGAAGGGCTGGACACACTCTTTATTAAAGCTTCTGCTGCAACAGCACCTCATTCTAGCAGTTATGTATTAAAAAAACAACCACCTATCAGAAAAAACTGTTTTGTTTTTTAGTTTTTTTATGTTAAAATCTCAAGTTTCTACACGGGCTTATTACAGCTTATTGACAGCACAGTACCCCAATAGCATTCTGCTACAGTCACGGTGCTGATCACTGTGACAGTTGTGCTGTGCAGGCTGGCTGCTTGCTCTCTTGCGTACTGGCTGCAGGCCAATACCTGCGTGGTTGCTTGGGATTGCATGTTGGCTGCAGTGTCTTGTGTGAACTATCCCTGTGAATGTGTGTACTACCCAGTTCCGCATCTCTGTGCAGTTCCTGTCTCTGGTGCTGTGTAGGCTGGCTGTAGGCTCCCTCACGTAATGGCTGCAGGCCGTCACCTGTGTTTGCTGGTTGCTTGGGACTGCGTGCTGGTTGTGGTGTAGTGTGTAAACTGTGGCTTGTGTCTGTGGCTTCCATGTCTGCATCTCTGTGGTTCCTGTCTCTGTTGCCATGAAGGCTGGCTGCATGCGCTTTGTGTACAGTCATGGCCAAAAGTTTTGAGAATGATACAAATATTAATTTTTACAAAGTCTACTGCTTCAGTTTTTATAATGGCAATTTGCATATACTCCAGAATGTTATAAAGAGTGATCAGCTTAACAGCAATTACTTGCAAAGTCAATATTTGCCTAGAAAATGAACTTTATCCCCCAAAACACATTTCAACATCATTGCAGCCCTGCCTTAAAAGGACCAGCTAACATCGTTTCAGTGATTGCTCCATTAACACAGGTGTGGGTGTTGATGAGGACAGGGCTGGAGATCAATCTGTCATGATTAAGTAAGAATGACACCACTGGACACTTTAAAAGGAGGCTGGTGCTTGGCATCATTGTTTCTCTTCTGTTAACCATGGTTATCTCTAAAGAAACAGTCATCATTGCACTGCACAAAAATGGGAAGAGTATCGCAGCTAGAAAGATTGCACCTCAGTCAACAGTCTATCGCATCATCAAGAACTTCAAGGAGAGAGGTTCCATTGTTGCCAAAAAGGCTCCAGGGCGCCCAAGAAAGACCAGCAAGCGCCATGACCGTCTCTTAAAAGTGTTTCAGCTGCGGGATCGGGCTACCAGCAGTGCAGAGCTTGCTCAGGAATGGCAGCAGGCAGGTGTGAGTGCATCTGCACGTACTGTGAGGCGGAGACTCTTGGAGCAAGGCCTGGTCTCAAGGAGGGCAGCAAAGAAGCCACTTCTCTCCAGAAAAAGCATCAGGGACGGACTGATATTCTGCAAAAGGTACAGGGAGTGGACAGCTGAGGACTGGGGTAAAGTCATTTTCTCTGATGAATCCCCTTTTTGATTGTTTGGGACATCTGGAAAACAGCTTATTCGGAGAAGACGAGGTGAGCGCTACCACCAGTCTTGTCTCATGCCAACTGTAAAGCATCCTGAAACCATTCATGTGTGGGGTTGCTTCTCAGCCAAGGGAATCGGCTCTCTCACAGTCTTGCCTAAAAACACAGCCATGAATAAAGAATGGTACCAGAATGTCCTCCGAGAGCAACTTCTCCCAACCGTCCAAGAGCAGTTTGGCGATCAAAAATGCCTTTTCCAGCATGATGGAGCACCTTGCCATAAAGCAAAGGTGATAACTAAATGGCTCAGGGAACAAAACATAGAGATTTTGGGTCCATGGCCTGGAAACTCCCCAGATCTTAATCCCATTGAGAACTTGTGGTCAATCATCAAGAGACGGGTGGACAAACAAAAAGCTACAAATTCTGACAAAATGCAAGCATTGATTGTGCAAGAATGGACTGCTATCAGTCAGGATTTGGTCCAGAAGTTGATTGAGAGCATGCCAGGGAGAATTGCAGAGGTCCTGAAGAAGAAGGGTCAACACTGCAATTATTGACTTGCTGCATTAACTCATTCTAACTGTCTAACTGTCAATATAAGCTTTTGTTACTCATAATATGATTGCAATTATATTTCTGTATGTGATAAAAACATCTGACAAACACACATAAAAACCAGAGGGCAGCAGATCATGTGAAAATGTAATATTTGTGTCATTCTCAAAACTTTTGGCCATGACTGTACTGGCTGTGGGTGTTCCCATGTATGCTGGTTCTGCGATGCGTGCTGGCAGTGGCCTTGTGTGTGATCAGGGTCTGTGCATGGATGCGTTTCTGTTTGTGTCATGGGTTATTTGTGCTCTGGCATACTGGCTGTGTGTGTCTCCGTGTATGCTGGTTGCCAGGGCCAACATCCAGTACTGCAGCCTGTGAGTTTCACTTCTGTGTTCATGCAGGCATGTTTGGTTCTGATGGGGTTAACATCCCCTGGCCTGTTCCTGGGTTTGGCTTATCGGGTGCCCTCCTTATGCAGCTATATCTTTCCTTGAGCTGTGGGGCTTGTGGTCAGTCTTTATTCTGCCTTGCTGGGTGTTGCACCTTGCTGCTCACCCAGGAGGTCAGTCTGTCCTGTGCCTTACTGGGTGTAGCCCCTTTCCTCTGGCCCAGGGGGTTTTGCCATCTGCCCTTGTTTGTGGTGTCACCTGGTAATGTATTATTGGTGTTGCTTTGTCTGTTTTTCTGTCCCTGTCCTGTGATCTTGTTTTTGATGTTATTCCCTTGTCTGATCTTCTGTACCTGTTCAGTGTCTAGATCCACTCTGTTCCTTGTTTAGCCTAGCAGTACCCTAACTGCATTTGTTAGCTTGGCAGTGCTAAACTGCTCTTACTCTTAATCCTGTCTGTCCTATGTCCAGCCTGGCAGTGCCTACTGCTTCTGTTCCAGTCTGTTCCTGTGTTTCTCCTGCCTTCGTGTGAAGGCTCCTGGGTTCTCCAGAGGGAGGATCTCTAGTCTGTGTGCAGCTCTGTTTGTGACCACCATGCTTTCGTTCCGGTTGGGGTCCAGGCATCTGCTTGTGTGTGCTGGTTCCCGTTTGTCTGATATATCTATGTCCTATGTCTATATATATATATATATATATATATATATATATATATATGTCCTGTGTTTGTTTGTGTTCCAGTCCTGTTTTCTGTGGTTTCCTGCAGGTAGAAGCCAAGTGTACTGGGACCTTCCTGGAGATGCAACCAGTGGGCCCTCGTCCCACTTCATCCCCACCACCAGGGGCTTTGTGAAGAACGGGGCTCACTGGTGCTTCGCCCACTGGGTTTTGCCCGTGGTCTGCCGGTGCACTTGGTTCTGTAGTAGTGCTACCACTATTGTCAAACCTGCTTTACTGTTATGTTCTTTTATTACAATTGTAATAAAGTACTCTGTTGGTCCCTGGTCTGAATCTTGCCTGTGTCCTGTTTGCAAGACATCCCGGAGGTCTGCCTTGGGCCTTCGGCACGTGACAGCTGCTGAGTAATTGGAATTTTTTTTAAACATGCTTTTTTGCAAGCACATTGCATTATAGCATAAGCAATTTATGGCATTAACACCATTTTTATACCAGTGAAATTAAACTTAAATGACACCATAGACAGACATATTACTGTCTTTCCTGAACCGTTCTATTGGTGGATGGAGGGAATAATCACATTATAAGTGTGCAAATGTGTCTTAATAGTAAAGAATGTCTTTTTTGAACCTGCGAT
The DNA here is from genome assembly GCA_900303285.1 of Rhinella marina. Lineage (NCBI taxonomy): Eukaryota > Metazoa > Chordata > Amphibia > Anura > Bufonidae > Rhinella > Rhinella marina. Next base: position 83,911 of record ONZH01018078.1, read on the forward strand.
TTTAAATGTAAATAACACAGTACACAGAAGTCTTGCCAACCTTTCTTTCAATGTTATATTAGCGGTTTCATATATTAGGATTCCTCCTCCTTGCAGCCCTAGAGAAGCATTTAAGTTGCATTCTCTTTGTCTTCACTGCCCCCTCTTAGTGAAGTTCCTTCTTTTTTCCTAACATGGGGCAACAAAACCCCTCCACACACTATGGAAGATATGGCTTGTGTGAGAGTAGTCAATGTTTTGACTGCCATGAGGAGGTTGTTCAGAGGAAGGCAGGGGCATAACTGTGTTAGTGGTAGTAGTGATAACACTGGTGGTGGTAAGGGCAGGGGTAGTGACAGTGGCACTTTGAGGAAATACAGAGCAGTGAATCAGAAGTAGGGGCCCAAGGAGCCCACCATGAGATATCACAGTCTGATAAAAGCATCAGGGAGGGTGGGGACTATGACAAATGTGTATTGGACATGACCTGGGAGCAGGATGGTAAACATGTTGGCCAGAATAATATTTTCACTTAGTGAGGTACTAGAACATGAGCACAGTATCCCCATTGAGGCTGCAATGTGGGAGACCTACCACATAGTTACACACACAAATCCCTGCACTGATACATTGCAAATAAATATGCAACCATCCTTATGCGTTTCTGCACACACACAATCGATGGTGCGTCCTCAGGAGTATGACAATAGGGGATTACATAAGTATAGTCTCATTGTTTGAGACATTGCATGATGGGCAGCCATGATGCCCAGCAAACAAACAGCCTTTAAAAAGGAATCCCTCTGCCCCCAGTAGTAGTCAGCCAGGCAGCTACTATAGTGGGCTAGTATATGCCTTTGTTTTATCAAGTACTGTATGTATCAATTAAGCTACCTTTTAATTGTTTCCTTACAGGTTAGTATTTTTCTATATTGGAGTGGAAACATCAACACTATCTCTTTTCAGATAGTTGTACTGGCTTGAAAAAAAAATAGGTATTATGTCTTGTATAGAACAGGGTATATACCATAAAAACAAATTCCAAAAAACTATGGTGGAATTGTTGTGTTTTTTCTCATGCCAAAGCCTCAAAAGGTTTTTACAAGATTTACAGTACATTAGATGTACCCCAAAATAATGCCATTAAAAATGCTCATTCTGCAACGAAAAACAAAAACATTTCTTATTACATTTTGACCCACATTATATTAAACATTATATTTTTTATTAAAATTGTGTGATATTCCACTGTTATTTGGAATATTATGTTGGATATCACTAATAACAGAATTAAAGTGATGATACAAAAAACAATTCAAGTCATTTTGAACCACAAACTACTGTATTGGTAAAGCATATTAAGTTGTAAATATTGTAAATATTGTAATCCATATAGTACTCTGTCATGCTTTTATATTGTATACTTTTCATTTACTATAGTTTATTTCTTTTTAAAGATTCTATTAAACGGAACTATTTTTGCAAGAATGACTCCAAAGCAAAAATCAAGTCTTATTGAAGAGTTGCAAAAACTAGAGTAAGTTAAAAACAGATTCATTCTCTTTTTCTAAAATCCTGAATATAATTATTTCTTCTAATTAAAAAGATGCATTGTTTAATTTGCAAGTAAATAAATGTAGAGTATAATGTAAAAGTTTTAGGCAGGTGTGGGGAAAATGCTGCAAAGTAAGAATGCTTCCGAAAATAGTAATGTTAATGGTATATTTTTATCGATTAACAAAATGCAAAATAAATTAACAAGTAAAAACAAAGGGGATCATTTATTAAGATCGGCGTTTTAGATGACGGTCTTAATAAGGCCCTGCTCTGACGGTCGATCTGCCGAAGTTATGTAGAGGCGCTGGCCTCTACATAACTTTGGTGGATTCATGGCCGCTTCTAAATCTACGTCAGCTCCCTTGGAGGTGTAGATTTAGACCATTTTCTATGCCTAAAACCTGGCGTGAGCGGGGGAAAAGTCACAGATGTATTTCTGTTAATAAATAACCCCCTAATTATTTGGTGTGACCACATTTTGCCATCCAAACAGCATCAATTCTTCTAGGTACACTTGAGCACAGTTTTGAAGGAGCTCTGCAGAGAGATTGTTCCAAACCTCCTGGAAAACTAGCTACAAATCTTCTGTGGATAAAGGGTTGCTCACATTCTTCTGTCTCTTCATGTAATCCCCGACATACTCGATGATGTTCAGATCAGGGCTTTATGGGGGCCATATTATAACTTCCTGGACTACTTGTTCCTCTTTGTGCTGAAGATAGTTCTTAATGACATTGGCTGCATTTTTCTGATCATTGTCCTGCTGCAGAATACATTTAAACTATTAACACTTCTATTTTTGAAAGCATTATTACTTTTCAGAATTTTTCCACATCTGCCTAACACTTTTGCACAATAGTGTATACTATAGGCAAAAATCTAATAAATCTCGACTTCTTGTTTCAGCTACTTTGTCGGTATGTGTGGAGACGGTGCCAATGACTGTGGGGTAAGGACATGTTAACATGATAAAACATACTTATATACATATATCATGTCAGTAAAAATGGACATAATAACTTTAGTATATTATTATACTCATAAAAATGCTATTTTTTTAGTCTACAGTGGACATTATGGAAACTTTCTAAGTTAATGAATGCAGAGCTCTGTACATTTCAGATACTGCCATTTAGTTAAATTAGAGTAACTTTCAAGAAGATTGCCTTGACTTAACTTACAGTGAGTGTCCAATTTTTCAATTATGTCCCTTAAAGTGTGTAAATGAAAAAAAAAAACACTCACCTATTTACTGTCACTACATTCCACTACCAAGGCTCCTGATGTGTTAATGAATGCAGAGCTCTGTACGTTTTAGATACAGACATTTAATTAAATTAGAGTAACTTTCAAGAAGACTGCCTTAACTTAACTTAAAGTGAGTGTCCAGCCTCAAAACCAATTTTTCAATTACAGTATGTCCCTTAAAGTGTGTAAATGGAAAAAAATAAAATAAAAAATCACTCACCTATTCACCGTCACGTCACTACATTCCACTACCAAGGCTCCTGATGTATTCTAAAGCTGCACATGACCACCGAGACTCTGGGGTAACATGCAATTTGGGGACACATAACTGTAGAGGCTGCTGAATAACTTCAGTAGTGTACATGATTACAAACAGAACATCACTTCACTGGTCCATCAGGGACGAGAAGGATCAGGGACAGAAGTCTAAGCACTGGAACAAAGCAGTGGTGAATATGAGATTGTCTTCTTTTCTTTCATGTTGTACACTTTCAGGGCCATAACAAATCTTTTTTGTCAGATAACTGTCAGACTCCTTTAAGGGCTTTTTACATGGGTGGAGGATCAAGTTAATTACCAGGAATGAACGTTCCTACGAATGCTTGTAACTGATATCTGGTCCATGTAAAAGGGCTGTCCATCACCTGACAAATGACCAGACTTTTATCAGGTGAGGTGTTTATGTGGCACATGAAATCATTATTTGTTGGCAGCATATCAACATAAGTGCCCATATGTATTTTTTTTTTTTTTGCTGCTTTAGCCTGCCACTGGTTTTCTGTGCAGGTGCTTGGCTGCCTAATGACAGCAAGGTACCTACTTTAAATGCCAGAATCAAAGACACCTCAATTGCAACTGCTGCATCTAAATTGCTTGAGAGGCAGAGGGCCCACCTTTCACCCTGAGGACGGCGAAACAGTTGTATATCTCCGAGAGCCAATACATTTGGCAATTGGGACAAAACATTCGGAGCCCAGGCCCTGAATATATTAACCTAGTGAAGCCCCTGCTACTAAATCCCAATTAAAAAAAAATGGGTAGGATTCAATTTAAACCAAATTGATTTACTCACTCTAATTGCTCATGTACTGTAAATGGCGTTCTCCTGCAGCTCAACAATCTGGCAATAACTGGGAATAAATGGATCAGTCATGATCATTGCCCTATTTCAGCACATATAAATGGGCCCTCATTGTGCAGTTAGATTTACAAATACAGCGCTGTGAACAAATATTTGCCTTTCATCCAACTAATTTTAACTGCAGAAAATGACAAGAGTAAATACAAAGCTTTTAAATTATCATCCCATTTACTGATGGTAAAAATTTATGGAAATCAAAACCAATACTTTGCCACATCACAATATCACTGTACCCTACATTAAATCCAATAACTAACAAAAATAGGGGCTCATTAAAACTCAACTTTTAATCGAAACATCAGTTAAAAAAAACTCTCAAATAGAAGATGCATAAGATAACCCTAACAAAAGGGCGATAGATAAGTCAGCGCAGAATTAGGAAGGAAATCATTCCTAAGTGACCATTAATGCTAATCTACAAACCCACCTCACACATAAGTCTAGTTTTAACAGTCATGTGTTATCCTAGGAATAAAAGAGAGGGTAACTTGGTTGTGCCGATTTCTCTTGTGTCCTAGAGAATGTCCCACCATGTCTTTCATACTATCATAGTGCTGCAAACCTTCTGATACCTGGTTGTGGTTGTATATGGACACTTCTCCAGGTCAGGTCTGCTGTATACATAGGCTGGTAAATGTCCCTAATGTGATCCTCTCATTAAGGCTTCTTTCACATGACAGTAGTTTATGCGGGATCTGAGACACATATTTTGCAGCTTAGATCCAGACCCATACATTTCTATGGGGCCGCAAAAGATGCGGACAGCACATCGTGTGCTGTCTGCATCCGTTGCTCCGTGCCATGGCCCCGCAAAAAGAATAGAACATGTCTTATTCTTGTCCGCAATGGCAGACAAGAATAGGCATTTCTATGATATCCCCCACATGTGCGGTCCGCAAATTGCTGGTATCAGTGGGCTGGTATCAGTGTTTTGCGGATCCGTAATATGCGGATCCGCAAAACACAACGTTCGTGTGAAAGAAGCCTAAGGGAAAGGGACTATCAATCCCTAAAGATGCATATATACAGAACACCTGCCCTGACAAGGGGGCCTCCGTCTGTAACCTCGCCCTAGTCTTGGACCTATATACTATTATACCGTAGTACTGCCCAACATACCATGTTGTTATCTTGGTGTTACTGGACTCATCGAGGGACTTCAAAACTAAGGAATTAAACAAAAAATAAAACAGAACAAATGTTGCTAGGTATAGTAAGTCAGAGGCAGAAGGCTTCCTCTACCTGTAAATGTTGTGTAGTACCCCAGAGGGGGCACTACCATTCTTACACCAAGCTACTGTCTCTAATGGCTAGCAAATATTGTCATCTATGTATTTAATTCCAGGCCCTCTTATACTGTGCCTTAATATTGCTATGTAACTGTTATGTATTGTAGTTCATGCAGTGTGCCTGGTTGTAGGTGGCAGTGTATCTGGCAGAGTAACTTTAGATACAATGGAACTTACCATTCCATTCTCCCCACTTTTGGGCAGAAGTAGGCTAGTCCTGCTCCCTACCAAGGTAGGGGTTACAGGAAGCTGTGGTGATTTGAAAGTTGGAAGGAGACGAGACAACATGGTTCTGTGAGGGTTCTGCAGCAGGAGCCCCGGGAGGCAGCTTGTAGGGCACCTTGACTCCAGGCAGTTCATAGACTGAGTATTACAAGGGGGTCAATGGCAAAAGGCACCCTACTCAATGGTTCCATAAATGCTAGAAAGTCCATTAACCAGACTGAAGCCAGAGAGTGGCACAGCAGCAGAGGGATAAAGCCAGGCATTCAAGTTCACCTGCCAGTTTACTCTTAGCCTATTGAGGCCAAAAGACAGATCAAGCATTGTTTGGATGACACAAGGTTATCGCAAGTTTATTCATGTAAAACCGTTCACAAAGTCTGGACTCTACAGACTCCAGTATCTAGTTAGGAGCACTGTGACACAAAACTATTAGGGCCACAACATCACCACTCAGCATTCCTAAACACTGGAACCTAATCGACCCTGGGGGGTGGCACGCCACAGCAGTACAATAAACAAGACCCATTATCAGTGGATCCAGGTTATCTTTAAGTCTAAGAGATAAGCTCCTGATGGTTTCTCTAGGTCTAAAGGGTGTATTACATGAGTGTTTGTATGAATGTTTGTTATTGATCATCTTGCATTAATACTGGATGTGCCTAGTACATTTGGTTAACTGGGTGATTTAAATTTGTTTGCAAATCCTTCAATCAACACATCACACATTTCAAAATAACACTATACCTAATATTAAAAGTAGTTTGATCATCTGAAAGATTCAAGTGTGATAGATATGTAAAAACAGAAGTTGGGAAGGGGTAAATATTGCAGATGCAATCTATATAAAAGTTAAGTACATTTTCTGAACTTTTGTTGTATTCATCCTGAGTTACTGCTTGTATTAATGTACATTTTCACAATTAACTGGGCCTGTGACCTCACATATTCCAGCTTTAAATGGGTTTGTCTGGTTTTAGGTAGAAACCAGACAACAATTGTTGTATGTGTGCAATAAAGAATAGATCATTACTTACCTAACAGATTCCTCACAGCCCAGTGTCAGACTGGGGTGCCTAGGGCCCACCAGTAAAATTTATTTTGGGGGAGCACCATACGGATACATTCAAATATTACCTGCTCAAACAGAAGCAAGATGCTACCAGATGATTGAATATGAGGTCCCTGTAACAACTTTGAGAAGGTAGGTCCTGTGGAGAAGAGGATACTGGCTAGCTTTCCTCTATACCTAAAAGTCATCTCAGCTCTGATCGTGTATATAATAATAAACTGGAGAGTTTCTTTAATAATTTATCACTTTTTTATATAAATATAGGCTGGTGGAGGTGCTGTACTTGGAGTATATGTATGTAGTGCAGTAAGTCTACTGTTTTACGTATGTGCCACTGATGCAGGGAGTTGGAGACTAGGGGACCACCTTGCTCAAGGGCCCACCAGGGGATTCACTTGTACCCCTGTGGACCCCAGTCCGAGCCTGTCACAGCTGCTCTGGTCCTCCCAGCTGGGCTCTGTTGACCCAGCTTCAGTTGTGATGTCATGTTGACATGTGACTACTGCAGCCAATCACTAGCCTCAGTGATATACTGCTTGAGGCTAGTGATTGGCTACAGCGAGTACATGTTGTCAATGTGATATCACTTCTGCGGCCAGGTCAACAAAGCCTGGGTGGAAGAACTGGAGTGGCTATGTGGGATCTGCTAGGTGAGTAATTGTTTATTCTTTATTGTAGGTACATCACGAGTATTATCTGGTTTTCACCTGAATCTGGACAAGCTTTTTATTACTGATTCTGTGTCTATTGATTTACATTCTGTATGCTGTCAAGCACAGAACTTTGCATTACAAGAACTCAGCTTTATTGATGGGAGGACTGTTTATAGAACAACCAAAAATAAAAATTAGAGCTAAAAAGTCTTCTATCCGCTTTAAACCATTAAAGCGGTTGTACAGATCATATATATATTGACCTATTGTCAGGATAGGTCATCAATATCTGATCAGCAGGGGTCCAACACCTGTCTCCGCCGATCAGCTGTTTGAGGAGGAGGCTCTCAATGTGAGCGCTGCTTCCTGTTCATTACATTACGCTTCGTCTCCTGATGAGCCGTTGCATAGTGTGAAATCAAGTAAATGGAATGAGTACTTGTCATTATGCTGCACCGCCAAAACTTCTGAAATGACGGGCAGTGTAATGAAGAGGAAGCCACACTCATATGGCACACCGCCTCCTCTTCAAACATCTGATCAGCTGATCAGATTTTGATTACTGATTCCCAACGATAAATTATCAATATATATGGTCTACACAACTCCTTTAATCTGTGTATTTATGGGTCGAAAAAGATGGGTTTGTGCTACATGTTTATCCTATATTGTCTATACTGTCTAAATCCAAATGTGTTAAGTGATTTTGGTCTGGAAGCACCATTGGAATAACCTGGGCAATTAGAAGATTTTCTAATTAAATTACATAATAAAGAATATATATATAGAGATGAGCGAGCACTAAAATGCTCGGGTGCTCGTTATTCGAGTCGAATTTTTCCTGATGCTCGGGTGCTCATTTCGAATAACGAACCCCATTGAAGTCAATGGGAGACTCGAGCATTTTTTGCAGGGGACCAAGGCTCTGCCTAGGGAAGGCTGGGTGAAAACCTGGAAACCTCAGAAAATTATGGAAACACCACGGAAATGGGCAGGAAACAGCAGGGGCAGCATGCATGGATGCCTCTGAGGCTGCCTAATCGTACCATTACCCCACATTCTGGCCAACAGCCTTGGGGTGACCCTCAAGACAATTGTGCTGACCCAGACCAAGATGGGCAAGGCACATGCGCTGGCACAACTAGGTGCAACGAAGGTCCATCGCCGCCTGTGGGTGACACCACTGCCCATGCTGGCACTGCTGTCCTATCCCCTGCCCCTCGACGCAGGCATAAGCCTGACACAGTGTGGTGGTGACACCAACAAGTGACCAAGTTAGATTGAGGTAGCAGGTGAACCACCCAAAAATTTACCCTGACACAGCATGGCGGTGAACCCAGAGTGACCAAGTGAGACTGAGGTAGCAGGTGAAGCACTTAAAATTTTACCATGACGCGGAATGGCGGTGAACGTCAGATGCCACCTGCATGAAATTAGGGATAGAGCTGCTGTCTGTCAGGGAGAGTGTTAGGGCCTGAATTTAGATGTTGGTTAGGCAGGAATCACCCACAAAGAACCCAACAGCCCTTCTAAGGGCTACAAGCACCTTTTTTTTTTTGGTCTCCTCCTGGCTGCTGCATGAGATTAGTGATAGAGCTGCTGTCTGTCAGGGAGAGTGTTAGGGCCTGAATTTAGATGTTGGTTTAGCAGGAATCACCCACAAAGAACCCAACAGCCCTTCTAAGGGCCACAAGCACCTTTTTTTTGGTCTCCTCCTGGCTGCTGGCTGGGACTTGTAGTGCAGCTACCACCATCTTGGCTGCACACTGTTAGGGCGTGAAATTAGAATGTGGTTAGGCAGGAATCATCCACAAAGAACCCAACGCTCCTTCTAAGGGCTACAGCGACCTTTTTTTTGGGCTGCTGGCTGGGACTTGTAGTCCAGCGACCGCCATCTTGCCTGCACACTGTTAGGGCGTGAAATTAGAATGTGGTTAGGCAGGAATCATCCACAAAGAAACCAACGCTCCTTCTAAGGGCTACAACGACCTTTTTTGGGACTTGTAATGCAGCTACCTCCATCATGGCTGCACACAGCACATGGTCCACACAGACCCCAATGAAATTGCCCAAAGTCCTCTCAGTACTCATTTTTGCTGCTGCTGTACCTTGGCTTGCTGGGATCTGTAGTGCAGTCTTTGGAATATGTTTTTTCTCTCAGTTATAAATACTACAGTCCAGTAAACAATTATTTTGTGTGCTGTACAGTAGCGTCAGTCTAGGGTATACGTTTTTTCTCTCAATTAGATATCCTACAGTGCAGTGAAATATTCTGTCGTGTGCTGCACAGTAGCCGGAGTGTAGAAAATATATGTTTTTTCTCTCAGTTATATATCATACAGTGCAGTGAAAAATTGAGTGATTTGCGGTACAATAGCCGCCGTCTAAAGACTACGTTTTTTTCTCTCAGTTATATATACTACAGTGCAGTGAAAAATTCTGTCGTGTGCTGCACACTAGCCGGAGTGTAGAAAATATATGTTTTTCGTCTCAGTTATACATTTTACAGTGCAGTGCAAAATTCTGTCGTGTGCTGCACACTAGCCGGAGTCTAGAAAATATACATTTTTTCTCTCATTCATATATCCTACAGTGCAGTGAAAAATTGTGTGGTGTGCGTTATACTAGCGGCAGTCTAGAGAATAAGTTTTTTCTCTCAGATACATTTAATACAGTCCAGTGAAAAATTCTGTGGTGTGTGGTACACTATCCGCAGTCTAGAGAATACGTTTGTGGCCTCAGATATTAATTCGACAGTTTAGTGATTACACAAATGTTGAACCCAAGGGCTAAGGGTCGAGGACGTGGGCGTCCAAGTGATGTAGGGGGGCAGAGGCCGTGGTCCTGGGCAGGGTGACACAGTACCTACTGATGAGGGAGCAGTGGAACGCCGCAGAGTTCCGCTCCCTAGCTTAATCTCGCAACTTACAAGGTCACGTGGTACACCACTATTGAAACCACAACATTGCGAACAGGTGATGACGTGGATAGCGGATAATGTGTCCAGTAATTTATCCACCACCCAGTCTTCCACACAGTCCACCCACTTTAGCCAAGGGAGTAGACTTCTGGCTCCTCCAGCTCAACCTCCTTCCCCCCAGTCTGCCCCTTGTTGGGGTGTGGGAGGCGTTGCCGTTAGAAACAGTCATCACTCAGGTCTTGGCAAAATAAGCTCAGGTTTATTTTTGAGCAAAAACAAAACAAATTAACAAAAATAAATTCCGGAGAATAAGGGGTTAAGTTGCAGCTACCTTAGGATCAAGTAGCACCCCAGCTCTCAGCCCATCCAGTCTGAACTGAAGATCCCTCCACCCACTAGGTTTGGCTGCAGCTTTGCCTCACCTGGCAATAATTAGCAGCACCCTACTGTATATAAACCCAGCACACCCTCTCCTCAGGTTTAGTCTACTGCAGGTAAGTAGCTGGTAATGCTGTGTGTTTGGTGGTGGGGAATACTGAGCTAGTTTGTCTGTGGAAATGATAGTGGGCAGAGATAAAGGTTTGCTGGCCAGCATGTGAAAAAAGAGAGAGAAAGATACATACATACAGATAGACAGACTTGCTCACTATTAACCCCTCAACACCCCTCCCATGGAAAATATGGATTCAGATCCGGCATACTCACAGGAAGTCTTTTCAGGATCCAACCCAAAGACACAAACCACTGCTCAACAGCAACCTGAGCAGTTGCTCTGTCCCAATGCCCAAAATTTAGAACTTTCACAGTCTGTGGGTGATGAGAGTGTGGACTTAGTGCAAGTAGTGCGTCAAGAGGTGTCGGATGATGATGAGACACGGTTGTCAGACATTGACGTTGTTGTCAGGGCAGTAAGTCCGAGGAGGGAGCAGAGTGAGGAATTGGAGGAAGAGCAGGTGGATGATGAGGTGACTGACCCGAGCTGGGTTGGTAAGCCTAGTCAAGACAGTGCTTCTGAGGGGGAGGAAAGTGCAGCACCAGAACAGGTTGGAAGAGGCAGTGCTGTGGCCAGAGGGAGAAGCAGGGCCAGAGCAAGTAGATCAGCAACTGTTTCACGTAGTGAAGCTCCCATGCCGATGCCTAGATGTTCCCAAGTCTGGAGGTTTTTTAAAGAATGTGAGGATGACCAACGGACTGTGGTGTGCAACCTGTGCCACACCAGGATCAGCAGGGGAGCCACCACTACCAGCCTAACCACTACCAGCATGCACAGGCATATGAGTGCTAAACACACGACTCAATGGAACCAAGGCCATTCACCTCCTGCGTATCACATCACTGCTCCTACCCCTTGCTGGCTCAGCGAGTCAACCCCCCGCCCAGGACCCCGGCACGAGCACCTCCCGCCCTACAACCACCCCTTCACCTCCACGATCCTCCACACCCTACACCAATGTGTCCCAGCGCAGCCTTCAGCTGTCTTTGCATCAGACATTAGAGCGCAAGCGTAAACGCAAATACAATTCGACCCACCCACATGCACAAGCCCTAAATGTCCACATTGTAAAACTTCTGAGCCTGGAGATGCTGCGATATAGACTGGTAGAGACTGAGGCTTTCCGCAAACTGATGCCGGTGGTTGTCCCTCGGTACGTGGTCCCCCGCTATTTTTCACGATGTGCCGTCCCAGCCCTACACCAGCACGTGTCAGAGAACATCATCCGTGCCCTGACCAACGAGGTTATTGAGAAGGTCCACCTAACCACGGACACATGGACAAGTGCTGGGGGGCAGGGACACTATATCTCCCTGACGGCACATTGGGTTAACTTGGTGGAGGCTGGGATCGAGTCTGACCCTGGGGCCACTCATGTAATGCCCACACCAAGGATTGCGGGGCCTACCTCGGTCATGGTTTCTCAGACTTATTATGCCTCTTCCTCCAACCCCTCCTCCTCCTACTCTCAAATACAATCTGTAAGCACGGCGCCTTCAGTTGGTAGCTCTAGGCGCAGCAGCACTGCCATGGGTAAGCACCAACAGGCGGTGCTGAAACTGCTGAGCTTAGGTGACAAGAGGCACACCACCCAAGAGCTGTTACAGGGCATCACGGCACAGACCGATCTTTGGCTAGTGCCGCTGAAACTCAAACCAGGCATGGTTGTGTGTGACAACGGGCGTAACCTGGTGGCAGCTCTGCAACTCGGCAGGCTCACACATGTGCCATTATACACCAATACTATTTCCCAAAGTAACAGCAACCCATATAAACACTGCATATAAAACCTGCCCGGCCCACGTGTTCAATCTTGTGGTTCAGCGGTTCCTCAAGACCTACCCCAATTTGTCTGATTTGCTCACCAAGGTGCGACGCATCTGCGCGCATTTCCGCAAGTCAACCACAGATGCTGCCACTCTCAGGGCAGTGCAACGGCGCTTACGACTGACCGCTCACTGACTGTTGTGCGACTTGCCCATACAATGGAATTCCACATTACACATGTTAGCCAGGGTTTACCAGCAGCGAAGAGCAATTCTAGACTGCCAGATGACAACTTTCACAAGAATTGGTAGTCAGGTTAATCAGCTTCTTCAAGTGTACAATGAGGAGTGGACGTGGATGTCTGATATCTGTCAGGTGTTAAAGCAACTTTGAAGAGTCAACACAGATGGTCAGCGGCGATGTCGCATTATCAGCGTCACCATCCCGCTGCTTTGTCTGCTGAAAAGTCACGGCTCAGCTGAAGTCAGAAAGCTTTGCTCTTGTCACAGGAGATGGGGAAGA